>LYUA01000144.1:639995-652638 GCA_002093875.1 Calopteryx splendens
CCCCCCCCCCCCCCCCCATTCTGGGTTCCCTTAGTAGCAATCGAAATTGGATCCTTAAGGTGATCATAGCCTGGCTGAGGTATTATCGCAGCGTAAGTTCAGGGCAAAGGATTCCGTTGCGAGAGGTCGTCGTGGCGTCTGTCCCCGAGATGACATTACAGCCGGCGACTTTCCGAGGGGTGGGTGACCGTAGATTTAGCTGGTCAGCGGGACGTGGAGCTGCTAATGAGGAAGGACTAGAAATTGTCGATCTTTTACTTCTACATGATACCATGCAAGCCAACGCTAATGTGTATGTGTGACGGGCTATTTCCACGCCAGACATGCACCGTAATATTAATGCATTACACGAATATTAGAATCAAAAAAAAGGTTACGAAATTCAAGCGATGGAAAGGCAATATACCAGCAGCTTAACATTCACTATATATCTAAGCATAAAATAGTTCTCTGCGCATGGAAGACGAGCTCTTAGTAAAGGATGCGGATAATGGAGATAGTATGAGGATACTAGCTAGGCTACTTAGCAAATTATATTCTTTCGTGAGCGCTATCTTAGACCAATCCTCGATAGTGACGAAATTGTCATGTCCTCGGTAAATCATGATTTTTTTATGCACGGTAATTGGGTATTATCGAAGCCGTGATGTCAAAACCTCCGTACCGTCGAGGCAATTTCGACACCTTAATAAATGACCTGCCGGACCGACCTCAGGGGTTCCTCCCGTGCCTCGAGGAATTCCCTCGTACTCATAGCCTTGATTGCTCTCGGCTGGCATCCGAGTCGAGATCGAAGTAATAAAAAAAAGAAGTCTCGTACGTTATCTATTAACGCGCTCTGAATAATAATGCTTCATTTCACTGAAGATGTTGCCATGATCTTTGCTTTCACGGACCTTCGGTAGCGACGAACGGACTTTTGAAACCTGCAGTGTTCTTGCCTGGCTAAAGTTTAGAATCTTTCCAAAATGCCAAAACCCTTTTCCCGAAAAAGCTATTAACGAACATTTTATATTTTATAATGGCCATGGATAGAGTTCGTTTTTTATGATGGCCATGGATAGAGTTCGTTTTTTATGATGCCCTTCTGCGTAGATAAGTATGGAGCCCACCCATCCAGTGGCGTAGCTGGGGTTTGTGGCGTCCGGGCGGCTTCCGTGTATTTTTCCTCCCCCCTCTCCTCCGAGATTTAAATATTTATCCCATTTGGGGATATTTACCCCGGTTCTCCGACCACTGCAGTAGCTCAAAAGTACCGCCCGGGGCGAAATTTCTGTTCGACTTATATTCTTTCGCTCAACCCCAATTTGTGACGTGTTTCTTGGTTTTAATATATATATTTGATGACTTTTGAGTCCGTATTTTAATTGTAGAAAATAACAGCAAGTGTTACTACTCTGATGCTGTTAATTTCTTGAGGGTCATGAGCCTCCTCTCTGGCTTGTTTATTTTGGTTGAACTTTGTTTTCGAATATGTTTCTCGAACCTTCATTTATTCCTGCGGGCGTCACGACTCCAATAAATAATATCCCCACTCAACCCGCATTCCCCTTTCCTTACTGCCCTTTACCCTGGAGAAAAGAAATATATCGTGCTTTGTGGAGTGGCAGGAGGTTAAATGCCTCCTCTCTCCGTAAAAATAAAGATCTATTCTTATCCCATCTGTCTCATAGCCTTCGTTTTATCCACCTGTCAGAAGAGACTGTCATGGAGAGATGTGGAGGGGGAAGAGAATACGATACCAATCCACAATTTATATCAGTCAGTAGATGTCCCTAAACCCAAGAGACATGAGGGGGGGATGAGAAAGTCATAGGTATACTCACGCTCTGAATCAAAGGGATCAAGTGGCGACGCTATACGGTTTCTCTTCCAACGGGTAGTCATATGAGATATGGGCGTCCCATAACCATTAAAACGAGATTGGGGAGAATGCAGAAAAATTATCTGCCCTTCTGAACTCTCAAATTCGGACCATCAATCAAGAGCGCTGGTAAATTGCCATCGAAAACCACAAAATGATAATCCATGGTACATACTATTTTTCCCCTGCTCCGGAGGGGGAATTTAATTTTGACAGAGGGTTATGTATTGGGAACAAAATTAAGTGATGGAGTTAGAGGTTTCGGGTAGGACCCCCTGATGCGTTGTTCACCACCGTTTCAGCGGCTAACTCTTCTTTAGGGTGAAGTGTGTTTGGCTTATCATTTAAAAACAAAAATTTTACTATACTTGAGGACTGAATTCTTACATACGTCACTTTGTGAAATGTTATCATCTTAGATGGAATAAAAACACTTGTTAGAATCAACAGAAATGTTTTTAATTTACCGACTCATTCTTCGACAGCTCACACTGTCGTTTTCAAGGCGAGGAATCAATTTTGGCGATTATTTCTTTCCACATCTTGGTTTAAGGTTTCGATGCTTAGATCTGTGAATTAAAGATTTGGTATGGGGATTCGACGGTGTTTTATTGCGTAGGTTTATAATTTCTTATTCATGTCATAGTCAGAGGGCGTGGTAGCCCAGCGGGTAGAGCGCTGAGATAATAACCGGAGGGCCCGGGTTCGATTCTGGGTGACTCCTCTGGGCACCCTCCGCTTTACCCAAGCTGTGTGTTTTTTCAGGTGCAAGGTCATCCTGGGAAATCTCAGACGGTAAAGGGAAAGGGTCTGATGTGTGAATTTCTCACGTCCTTGGGCTTAGTACTAGGTGAGCTACCTAACAAACCGACCTTCGGGTTGATTTATGTGGTTTTTTCCTCATAGCACGCCGGAAGGGAGGGGTGGTGGAGACTCAGTCCTCCCATCCATATTTTCTGTGCTAACCTAAGTATCAGATACGCTTCGATTTAGATTTTTAACGAGGCTATTTAGATTGCCAGGCGGGCGTATGGGATGGAGAAAATGAATTCCTGCGAATGGTTTCGGGGTAGATAAGTGAATGAGGTGAGAATAGTGAGGGCCCATGTCATTTGTCTTTATTCTCTCCTCTTGGTTTGCCAGTGCTTGTGGCCTAAGCTCGTGGTCCTATATGCCATAACAACAGCAAAATGGCGTGCAGCATAAACATGCTGCTTATAATTAGGGGGGATGTGTCCCGCTATTTGAATTTTAATTCAAAAGGAGAAACAGGATAATGCAGAAGGATGGCTTCCACCAGCAGGGTGTCCTTTGCTGGGCATCGAGCCTCGGTAATACGGCTAATAATTAAATATGAAGCCTTAGATATCACTGGAAAATTTATATTTTCTTCACACGATGACCTCACTTCAATCAGGAATCATTTGCTGACCCCACGAGTATGTCAAGTGGCTTCATTTCATAAAATTGCTAGTGTTTATAAGATTTCGTTGTGTCATTCCTTCATCAAAAGCTGATACCGTATCTCCCGCGAATCTCCTCGCTTTACGGCTAAAACCGGATATTAACTTACTTGTAAATTCGAAGCTGCGTATACATTCAACCAAATGGGAGGGGTCAGAAAAAAAGCTCTATTCCGTTTGGGAATGGAACCCATGTCATCGGTCTAAAGGGCACCGCACGGAACCCATCTCGCAGAAATCGTTATATATCGCCTCTGCACGCCACATCGCATTTTCCATCGACGGTCCGGAACTGCCGCCCGAGAATTTTCGCTTGTTTCCGATACTGGATCTCCCCGCAATTTATTTTCTCTCTCTCCCTCGCACTCCCCGAAAAGCTTCGAGTGGGTTTTCGTTGCCATCAGCTTGGAGAAATGTTATTTTTTTTCCTGGCGCTCGAGAGGGGAATTGGTCGTGGAAAGCCTCACCAGAGAGCTCCCACAACCGGTGGGGAAGTTATTCAATGGTCACATACCTACCTACACACTTGAGCCAACTCCCGCCCACCTAACCCTCACCTTTCACGCGGGGGATTATATCTGACCGTGAGAGAGTTGAAGTGGAAAAGTTATCTCTGGAGGGCAGGGACGCGTTCACTTCGCCGGCTCGGGGATCGGACTTTTAATGCAGTCCAGCACATTCTGATTGGAATGTCTTATTTATAGGCTAAAAAAAATCTGAAATTTCGAATGTGTCAGGGTTTTGTGAATATTTTGAAAGAGAGGAAAACACTGGGGCATCTTCACTTGAGAAATGTTTCCCCCCGTCCACGAGGAATTATTAAATATTTTTTGTCCTCGGGATTTCGAGCCTTCGGAAGCTACTGTCATGGGTGATGGGAGGTGGTTTTATTATTATTTTTACCCTTCATTTTTATTTATTTTCTGTTTTAAGCACTCTTTCTTCTCCTTCTCTCTCTCTCTCTCTCTCTCTCTTCGTGCAAATAATTCCCTTCCCCGTTATTCCCCTCTTCTTTCCTCCCTCCGCTGCCAATTCCGAAAATCATTTCCGTCGCTCGTTATGTTTTGTTCTTCCCTTCGCTGTGGCTGCGAAATTTAATGGAAAAAAGAACTACCAACCGGATGAAGTTTGTTACGAGGCGAGCCCAGCTGCGAAGATTCAAAAAAAAACTTCCCCACTTTAGCATGCACATATTTCTAAAGTGATTTTGAAATTGAGTTACTCGAAAAAACCTTGAGAGAGTTCGAGCAAGAACCGACGCTTTTTAACGTCCTCGGACAGCCGCCGTTCAACGAATTCAACTCGCTGTTAAAGTCGTGCTGGATTCCTCGCATATTCATTATTGACCACGGATAAGGGAGGCTGGCGGAGGAAAATTAGGGCCCGTAATGAAGATGATGAACACTATCTTTATTTAAACTTTCGCATCATAAACCTTCATGATACTTTGTCAGTGAAATAGTTCATTTGGTCGATGATTTTTCTATCCGGAGATATGGTGGTAATTTTTATATTTTGATCAGTTTTAAAGTTTTGTGAATTTCCTTCTGGTCAACATTTTAATCTAAGAGGTGGGTCGATTTTGATTTCGATGCGTTTTTTTTGCCGTCTGTTCTGAAGAAGGAGGAGATACTTTATTCAACGGCAGAAAGTTTTCGGTGCCCAAAAAGTGATTTTTTTATTCACGGGTGAACTCTCAAGTATTCAGACGTATTCCTCCTTTTTATTCCCAATTCTTGCTCTCAACCTCTTTCCATCACCTGAGTAAAACGTCAACGATGGTATTTCGTCGATCTGCCGGGCACGAGGAATGTTGCATTACCGTATATACAGTCAAATCCCTCTTAGAAGTTTGTAATGGAGGCCCGGGGGATGTTCAGGCTATACTCTTATGGTTTGGCCAACTTCCCCCCCTCCTTTTGTCTCAGTTTAGTAGCTATTAGTTTGATACAGCTGATATACAAGCGAGGCGGTAGCAATCATGTTAATGCTCCTGCGAAAAAAATCTGCGTCCTCTCATGAGCTTCCAGATTGAATTGGGTCGAGAAAAAAAGGCTTCTCCGGCATGTTTTCCATCCGCATTGGCCTTTGTGGTGGACATACAACACAATAAGGCATTTTGTAGAATCTGAAGCTGTCAGAATATTCCGAGAAAGAATCCAATAACAAAGGAACGTCATAGAACGCGCACACATGTCTTGAGTGAAGCTTCTACTGCTTCAAAATAATGCAAGGAGAATGTCGTTATTACTTTTATGCTGTTTAGGTTTACTGTGGCGAAAACATTTTAAAGGGTCCCGATTTATTAGATGAAATTGCATAAAACTTTCGTTCCTCTTTCTTGTTTTCGAAGGGGGAACGTTTCTCAGTGTTTTAAAAAATTAACACCCGAAGGAGTTCAGGGAGAAGGGTGGGTCGATTAGAAACTTCGTTGCGTAAATGACCGAGGTGCTTCTGAGAGAATCCCAGTAATTCACTCGAATTTGCCAGGATTATTCATTCAGAAGGCATTTGACTCGCGTTGGCAGCCCTCGTAGACGTCGTTATCTCGTTCTCACTTTCATTTCGCGCGAAATGAAGCTCTCTTGACAATCAGATGCCTGCACAGTGTCATTCTCATTTGCCCGGGAAAGAAAATTAAGCGAAAACAAGAAGACTCGACGTTTTGTTTGGAACGAAGGGGTTGTAGTAAATTTCAGTGCACGCCTCATCTATAATTCCGATTCATGCCCCGGAGTAATTACAGGGTAGTTTAAATCTCATATTCAAATCAAAAGAGTGAAGGAGGTCGGGCGCCGGGTTGATTGCGGCGAGCGCGCTTGGGATTCCTAGCTCCCGAATCCCTGCCCCAATCCAATTCTCGTTCCCCTCCCCCCTCCCACTCCCTCTTTCTTTCTCCCCGTTTTCTCCTATCCCACCCCACGTATCGTTTCTCTATCCTCTCACACCTGCACTTCCTTCTCCTCCCCATCTTATTACCCTTCCTCCTCTTCTTCCCCTTCCTCCTCTTCTTCCCCTTCCTCCTCTTCATGTTCTACCCTCCCCCCCTCAAATTAGACATTAGCAAATTGAATCCTCGGTTTCCTCCGGCCCTACTTACGAAGCCTTTCAACTTAGGCTTAATTTTATTCTCTGGTTCATAGCTATGATTATATATCCGTCCGCAAGCCCTTGTCCGTTAAATCAAACAGTACCATGTTGCATGGGTCGGCGACATTACTGGTACCTAGGTACCAAGAAGTAACTTGGATTCTTGCCCAAGATATCGATACCAAGGATTCGTACGCTAGATATTGGTAACGAGTTATCGGTTTCTTGGATTCGTACACTAGTTACTATTACCGAGATAACGGTGCGTAGTTTTCTTGCGCTAGGTACCAATCCCTGCCATCTTGTAATCGTTCAGATCTGAAAACGACCAAGCTAATTATTTTTCAGGCCAGACGCACTTTTTTTCAATGGTTCAGGAGGGTAGCCAGAAACCGGTACCCAAAAAGCCAGGTGAGGCTATTTCATTTTTAATCGAGGGTCAATCGAGGAGGGTCGGAATCATGAAACACAACTTGAGATATGATAGCTATCTGAAAGCAGCTGTTGCTGGAAAAGTGAAAGGGAAGAACAGTAGAGGAATTCTCCGGTTTAGGGGCGTGGCAAAGAGAATGGTGAAAGGGAAGAGAAGTGCAGTTATTTAGGGGTATCCCAGCTAGGGTGATTGATGGGAGATGAGTCCAATAAACCCTACGCTGATGATGGCGGCCGCTGAAATCGTTTATTGAATCCCCACACTCCCTAGAATTCTCTTCTGATTGAAGTTATCAGTCGAGTTTGCACGTGAGTCCTCCTTATGCTGTTTTATTTCAGGAAAAAGGAAATCATTGGTTTCAGATGCAATCGATTTCAAGTCTCAAGTCCTATGTTCAGCATCTCACATACCTGTAGGCGTTTCTGCTTTGCCGTTCGGATGTCCTTGTGCATATTTCATTGGCCTTTTTGTGTTGATTGCAGCAATGGGGGAAACTGGACAATATATGTTTTCCCAATGCCATAAAGCTTTCTGTTACTATGTATTGATTGTCCCGGTTAGAACTCTAAATTTGGCATTCGTTTAACATAAAGATTATGGTTTAAATGTCTTTGATCCTAACGTATTTATCCCATAAAATCTTTGGTAATACAGGTTTTTTAGGACGCTCGACTTCTTATCTTATCAAATATTCCCTTTTGCCTGAAATTGAGTGATGTCTGCGGATAAAAATGTTTCTTTGCATCTTCCATCAAAGACGAATTTTGGTAAAACGGAGTGTGTTTCACTTCGTAATTATCCAATTATTAATGTGCGCTTTGTAATGAGTGTTTCAAGAAATAATAATGTAAGGTTAGGGTAAGGATTGTAGGTAAAGGTACCTATATTGTTGTGGGTAGGATTTGCATGGGGATTGACGGGAAACTGTTTGAACGCTATTTTTATTTGCTAGTAATGACACAATAGGTAAGGTTACGTTGACTGAATGTGACTTTTCAAATCATTAGGATTGAGGAGAAAGGGAAAATGCCTATGTGTGGCTAGGATTAGTGAAATTGGAATACTATATCTTATAACTATGATTTGACATTAGAGCTGGCCGTTTGGGTCCAAAGTGGGCATTTAATGCAAGGGCCACCAGTAAAAATGAGCGCCGGACTTAGGAAACGCCCAAGTTTTTATCTGTTATATATTCTATACATTTGGAAATGATGGAAGGCATGCATTAATTTGAGTTAATTAAAGATGAAGTTAACGAAATAAGAAAGATTTCGCTGAAGTTAATTTCTACTTAAGACAAAAATTTCGAAACTATTTGCCAAATAACAAATTTGAACAAAATAGACCGTGTGCCTCAATGATGTGTTTGTGCAGTTCGTTGTTTATTGTTCCTTATTTTTAGCTTTTAGAACAAAAAAAATCGTTAGTACATATAATGCAATGTGCTGGCCGCAATTGATTATTTTTATGCTTTTGATCAATTTCCTTTGAAAATCTTCGTCTTTCTTCTCCCGTATTCTCTATAACGACCAAGCCATTACATTTTTCGACCCGAGAGATTTCATTTGAAGAAAGAGCGGTGCTTATATATGGGCTTTTCTTCCACCCATCATCTAGATAAATCCCTCAAGAGCAAAGAAAGTTCACTGCACGAAGCCCTTTCATTCACCATGGGACTTTACCCATCTTTTCCATTCCCTTCGTTTTCCTATTATTTTCCATTAGCATTTTGTTGAGCCTCGGATCTGACTCATCCTGTCCGTCTGCATTCCATATCATTATTGTCTCCCCTAGGCATTGGTACCTACACCAAAATTTTAAAAAAATTATTCATGTATGCATTTATTATTATTATATATATATATTTTTATATACAATATTGTACTCCTTGTTAGAAACTATCTTTGAAATCTTTCCTGTGAAGAGTACCACATCCTATGCATATATAGATCACTTTATATACTTTTTAACATAGGGTGTCAAATCCATCCTTTTTATAAAAAAATAAATCCCATCTAGAACAGGATCGCTTGCGCCTGTCACAGAACTCCGAAAATCTCTTATGCTTTCCTCGTGGTGTTTCTACCTTGTCTCTTATGGTGGGGGTAGTTTAGTATTGTAAAAGTTTGGCTGCCACCTTGAGGGTTCCAGCCGGTTGACACCCTCAGCTGATCCATAGCTGTGTAATTTTCCGAGGATCATAACTTTTTGGGAACTTGCAGGTGGCACAGGTCCCACCCCCCTAAACCCACCCTGATGAGTCAGTATTTCACACCGTAGGGCGTAGTGCGAGATGAGCTCTAACCTCACTGACCGAACTAACCTTCCAGTTCATTGCTGTGGTGGGGTGGGTATACAATTGATTCCGTCTAACCCTTTCTTATTAATCATGCGGGAAATTCTTGAGTGTTCACTTCCACGACCCTCGTATCCGTTCTGTCCCCCATTGGACATGTGCGAGCGGATAGAAATCGGGGAAAAGGTGTAGGACATTTACAGAACACATTAAAGAGTAAGATATACCGAACAGGATGGGAATTATCGCATTATAATCTTTAGCCGCTATGACTAGCTGTTTGTAATGCTTGCTGAAACGTAACATCTTTAATGTCCGGGCCTGTCCTTCCATAACATTTAGATCTGCTCGAACAGAATGAAAAATAGGTTATGATAAATTGTGAAAACATTCGCGGTCCATAGGGACTGTGAATTAGAGAAAAACTTTAGAGAATTTTGCCAATCCTTATCCCCTCCATCTCTGTGCGAGAGAATTCTCAGTGGGATTTGATGGTATCGTCATGGATAGACTGCGGCTCAAAATACCCATCCTGCTTCCACATCATCTCGATATTTTTTTCACGGCGGAGGTCAATATTGGGAATGGAAGATCGTAAAACCCAAATGTACATCTCACCGTTGAGGATCGTGGAGCTTTATAGGATCGATATCGCATTTGTTCGCGTCGAATTAGATGCATCTCGCAATATCCTACTGCCCTAAAAGTAAGAAATTGCCCCCCACCCTCACCCCCGCCACCATCCAGCTCAAAATCCCTAACTTGGCCCACGCCTCCCTGCTGAGTGATGCGTGCTTTCTGCGGGGATGAAGGCAATAGAGAAAATCTCGAGTAGTCTTCAAGATTATTATCTTCTAATTTTTCGGTATTACCGTTGGGGGTGGGGGACTTCTTGTTCTCTGCTGCAAACAAAGAAGGGCGATTTGTTTTTGTGACAGTGTTTGCGCACTCACCTGGAGTGATTTGGTAGTCCTTAACACGAAGTTCACTGATTTTGAAGGAGAATTCCGGAGTGCAATTAGAGCTAAGATTTACTTGGTTATCTTTCTTACGTGAGAGGGCGCGCGATGTAAATGGAATGTGTGTGCACTCGCTATCAACAGGTAATGCGAGCCACTAGGCTCTGCCATCTTCCCTGAAATTTCAACTGAAACCAACAGGTGAAGTCACGTGAAGGCGGCGGGAAATTGACGACAATGAGATACTAACGATAATAACTCAAGCGTTCCAACTTTTATAATTTTACCCTTTTTTCTGCTAAGTTGCCAATTCTTAGTTGATGTAGAGTATAGTTAATTTTTTTTTAATTTTTGCTCAAAACGAAGTATTCTATTGGAAGACAAAATTCCCAGAGAAAAGGATCGATGGACGTTTTTTCCGCCGTTAAACACACCGCAAAATGGTAATTATATTTTAATACGAATATGGTATTCTTCTCAAAACGAGTGTAACTGTGGATTTGGAATATCTTAGGCCTGTCAATGAAGAACGATTATATCACAAATTAAGAGTCATACCCGCCTTGTTTAATTAAGTTTTGGTATTTCCATGTTTCATTGTTAATGTCAATTTCAATGGAATATCTAATTGAAATATCCGTTAATATAGCTCATTTCGTGCGCTTGGGGTGTCCCCTCTAACGAACGCTAAGGGGCTGATTAATTTCCCAATCGGCCCTTGGATATCAAATGGGTGGAAACGTCGCACTAAACTCGGGCGAGAGGCGTAACGGTTGCTGGGTAATTACTAAACCGAGGCTGAGGTGGGCACAGATTGGGTGTCCAGGAGCCAATTTAGCGTACCATGAGATTGCATCAAGGTGAAATAGTATTTTTTGCGACCTTCAATGCAGGAAAGGACATCACAAACGTTCTCGTTTTTCTTACTTATCTCTTAAGTACGAAACTTTTTTTTCGTATGGCAATGTCTGCTATATAAAAAAAGACATGGCAATGAAGTGACAAAGGATATTTTTCTTACCACTTACATTCACTTAATCAACAATAATTCTTTTAAAAAATTGATTTTCCTCCTAAATAGTCTGGACTCTGATTGAAAGTCAATTTGCGTTTATTTAGGTGACAATTTAAGCCTATTGCCATAAAATTTTCATTATGCAAAAGAAGGTATTTTATTCTTCATCTAGATTAAATTTCCAGATTGCTATCTTTCTATTTCTGTCATATTTTAATTCATCAAGAATAATTTGGCATAAAAAATATTTACTCCTTATCATAAGCAGATATCATTCCGACGATAGATTTTCCTCATCTCTCGACTCAGTTGTATCAGATGTACCTATTTTTTTAACTTCCGAAGTTCACATTATCGACTTGTAGTAATATGCTTTGTTCCTGCCCTCTACTTCTTCACATAGATTTTTCCATATATTACTGTCTTCAGTATACTTCAATACCTATGTATGTATGCCTAAGAAGTTGGTCCCTTCTTTTTTTAGAGTTAGGCTCCTCGTAGGCCCGATTGAGGAGTCACTCTGTCCATTTAATGTTCATCATCCTTCTGTGATACCAAGGTATTGCTATTGCTACAAATCTTTAGCATCCGGTGAATCCGGAATGAAGGGTGTTAGATAATTCGCGGTAATGAAGAAAGGGTTATTGTGCTGTTGAGGTTGTGTGCCCATCAGAAAACTACCCTGACTGGTAAATTACCATTAATAAGAATAATGGAGAAAATAATTTTGGATGTGCAAGCATACGTATAGTATACGAGTTCGAATACATTACCATTGATAAAAAAGATGAGAAAAATCCGTAATATAAGTACTTAAGGAAGCCTGCCGAGTTAGCTTGGTGGGCATGTTCACGCCTGCTAACCCAACGGTCGCGGGTTCGAGTCCAGTATGGGTGTTTTTAATGCTTAAAAAGTTAAATTTAAGAGAGGCCATTGTGGCCCTAAATTCATCTGATAAAGACGTCATAATTATTTTTATCATTGATATAATATTTGTGAAAATATTTCCGAATTACCTGCATAGCTCCGTGCATCATTCTTCTAGATCGACATGGCTGTGACCATCGCATGGTCCGGGCAGATGGTGTTCCTCTGAATGGATGAAGGAAGCACAACCATAGACTATGGCATAACCCATCGGAAAAAAGCAAGGTTATAGGGTCCCTTGATCCCAACCCCTCCCCCTACACCCATGGAGAGTGTAAATGTGTTACAATTTCATTCCAGAAGTGCAGATCGCGAGCGATAATCTTCGAGTTTTCCGTTAATCTCCACTCCCTCCTGCGGCATATATTATCACCCCCGTGGGATATTATTTACTTGTTTCCAGTCTGGCATGCAGTAAGCCGTTACATTCTCCACCGTAGTGTCAAATGATCGATTGACGTTATTTTCTCGCTCGAACATTTTATTTTCTGTTCGGTTCTCGATAATGGATCACGTGAAGCCACGTGACGCTGTCTTTCTGTAAGTCGAGGTGGCGCCACCACCAGCAATTCCCCTCGGAGACTGCCAATTAATGC
>LYUA01000145.1:28022-42649 GCA_002093875.1 Calopteryx splendens
CCCCCCCCCCCCGAGACTTGCGAGATTATTTTGGACTCGGAACGTCGATGCTCGTGTGTCTACTTCATCCAACCTTCCTCAATTCACGTCTTGCTCCCTATGACATATCCGTCATTATTTCCTCCCTCCCTCCCCCATCCGCCGCCGTCCTCGGAACCCCTCGGGGCGGTAAGGAGTAGGAAACTTGGTTAACGAGAAACCAATGACTCCCGTGATTATGATGAGTTATAAACGGGCCAGTGTCTTCGCTCTCTGGTCCTCCGAACTAGACGGCAAAGGGAGGATCAAGGAAAATGACCAGGTAATTTGCTCACCATAATCACATGGTCACCGGTTTCTTTGTGGCGAAATTTACACCCCCATTCTTCAAACGGTCCATCCATCTGCGCTCCATTCCGAAACACTCGACTTAGATATATGTTCATATAACTTACACTCTCACCCGTGTTTTTCCACGTCCCCCCCCTTTTCTCTCTCTCCCCAACCAATTTTTTGTTTACGCCTGCCAGAGTGAAGGAGGTCTCCCTCACCTACTACCCCACTCCCTCCGTCTTCTTTTTTTCCGGTGAAATCATATCTTTCAGAGCGGGTATTGGTGGAGGGGGGAGAGGTTCCCATACCCTTCCCTCTTTTGCCGGGTACAGTAAAGAAAGAAAGAGGCCGGATCATTGATTTTAAATCACACGGCGGCCCCGAAAATAAATGAGCGACGCGCCCATTTCCGAAGTGAGAAAAATCTCCTCCGGTGAAAACGTACGTGCGGGTTGGGATTTTTCGGAATTTCGGTCCAGAGAAAGCTCCGGCTAAAATGCCTGTCACTTAATTTTCGAAACCTATCTCATCTGAGCCAATATCCCGAAAAAGAGAGCGCGACTTGTCATGGATTATCTGTCACCATCTCTTTATTTATATTTTGCAGGTGAAGGAGCGTGCGAAGGAATAAATTTCCATGATACTTCTTCTCGATTCTTCTCTACGTTTCACGAAGCAAAGCGAGGGCTTCGCTCCTCATCGTTTTTTTCTAAAACGGAACCATTTTAGCGTGAACGAGTCGAACAGCTCCAGATAAACTCCATGTTACCAGAGTATCATGGAAATGTTGATGCAGAATAACTTCAACTAAATATAGGTACACCCATAAAGTTCGAGACTTGGTTACAATCAATCATTTATTCGCAGCTAACGGGGACGGCCACCAGTTTTTGGACGGTTGATCGGCATTTAGAGTTAGGGAGCAATGACGAAATAAATAAGTGAATCTGATTAGTATTTAGATGCCTGGGTAAGATCGTAAATTACGAGTAATTTCGTAATTTAATATGAAACCCAATGTACGTGCAGCAACTTTGAAAATGGATGCCGCCAACTACTAGCTCACCTATAACCGGAGGTGAGACCGTATGTAGGTAGCCCTATTTCATATAATAAGTGAAGGTGGATACCACAGTCGTCAATACAGTCACTTCATTTCATCGCAGGTTTGGCAAAAATTGCTTGATCAGCGATTTAACTCTGTGATGGAAAATACCACAGTATTATCGAGAGATATCAGCCCTTTTCTATATGAATTATTACTAACTAAAGAAGTTTTTGTAGTTATTAGAGGAAGCGACCGACATCTGAGGCCATCTGCGCCATTATGGATAGGTGTGAGTAATTAGGTAGAGGCAGGATTTTCATGGAATAGAGAAGTGGTGGATAGAAACCCGAATTAGGCAAAATCTGAAGGAAGGACCATGTGCTCTCCACGTCGCACCCAATTAGGAATCAGGATACCACTGGAAAGTCCTACCAACACCTGGATACGATTCTGGACCCTAGGGGTGGAAAGCTTGACACTTCCCACCGCAAAAAACCTATCTCCAACCAAAGACGTGTTAAAGCCATCTCAAGTAAAATATTCCGTCGGTGAACTATCCCTCCAATCTATTATCCGGGTAGGAACTACTTGTGAGATAACATCAGACAAGTGAAGTACAAAATGCAGAATTAGAACTCCAATTAGGCGAGATTAGAATATTCAATGTTACATACAATAGGCATGGATATGGAAAACCTGAGTGTCGAAATGTGAAGAATGAGCTCAGACATTTAGAGAATATTTTGAATGAAAGCGTTTGAAGAACGAAACTTATGGTGGTAACCACTGGGCCATAGATATAGGATCTGCCAATGGAAATGCAGGAATCCGAATCCGGCGCTTAAGAGAAATGATTCGTTATAGTTATAATAGCAACATGCCCACCGACAGCATAATATTTTAAGTGTGCATACTTTTAATAGACTAAGATGGTGATGAAATAAAATAGTTTAACGAGAGTACCAAAGAAATAATAAAAAAGCAAAAGAAGAAGAAAATCTGATCATCAAGGGGCATTTATCGAGGAAGGCCTTGCGGGAAAAGTAATTGGTTATACGGATCGGAAAAACCAATTGAAAGAGAAGAAACGACACTAAAATTCTGCTTAGATTATAAAATAGTTTTCATGTATCAGATAAAAATCCCTCAAAACCACTTCCTAAAAAGATATACAAGAAAAATGTCAAGAGATAAAAGATTATGTTAAGTGAAAACATCCATTTAAAGTACATATTCATTAGAACTAAAAGTTACTTCAAAAAAACTAAACAGATACAGATACTTAACGGCATTGAACTCAGCTTAGTATTGATGATCCACTTCAGAAAAAACGGTGAATAGAAAAATTGAAAGAAATCAACCGAGATTGCCTTCCAAAAGGAACTGGGAAAAGACAGAAATAAAGATGATAGCAGTGGAAGATATATGGTATAATACTAAAAGCCGTCTGTTTGCCACTGCAAATGAAGCCAAAAGTAGGAATTAAGGCGTCAGGAGGAAGCTCTGGATTACGGTGTAAGACTGGAACTAATTGAAAAGAGAACAAAATATAGGAACTCGAGAAGTGAAGAATGACGGTGTGGGCATAAAAAGATAAGAAATGAGACTAACCGGAAGGCAATAAAAGTCCGGGGGAAAGGATGAAAAGTTAAACGAAGTGAAAAACAGCCTGGTACCTCGTATCCTTCAAGTTGCTCCAATCTCTAATGATTGGAGTAGCTTACAGGCACCTGAGAAACCACTTCAAGCGAAATAATGCAAGACGCAATATAAGGGACGAGATATATTAAATTATTAGAATAAAAAGAACAATTGCAGGAGTTTTACAATGTAAGTTAAATTACAATTACACCGGTATTTTAAGTAAACTACGTACACTACACACAAGCGAGGAGACTAAGGGAAGGGAAATAGATTATGAGAGTAAGAAGTTGATAGCATTTATTGAGAGCTAGTTAAAAATGAGAGAAAGGAGACTTAAGCCAAGCTGTATTAATTAAAACATATATTTTCAATGGAAAAATGTCAATGGATTTAAAAAGGATAAAAAGATATCTCTCCCTAAAACTAAGACACCAGATAAATGTGAAAAGATTCGGATCATTAACAATAAAGGCATCGAAAATCTAGGCAATAATAAACTACGGAGGAATAAAACGCATAGTAGAAGAATACGGTTGTTAAAGACCGTTGTGGATATAGGGAAGCACGGGCACAAGATAATTCTATTTTTCCGTTATAATTGTGCCAGGGAAGAGCATGGAAGCGCTAAACAAATTTTCAACGCATTCCGGGACATGGAAAAAGAATTCTACTATATCAACTGGCACAGAATATTTCAAATCCCGCAGGGGTCTGGCGCATCTCGTAACGACGGAAGAGTGATGCACAATTAGCATTAATTTAAAGTGATTGCGATTGCATAAATTCAGTTTTTTTATTGTAAAAGCAACAAATAAAAATAAGACGCATTAAGAATTCATGGAGCAAAAAGATCAGAATGCTTCGTTATAGTGATGATATAGAATGTAATAAGAACACATCAAGCCGGGAGATAGGTAGAGGATACATGATAATCTGGAAAATATGATGAAAGAAAACATAACTGTGAAACAAAACAAATATAACGGTCATCGGCAGAGGGGCATTAGGCTCACACAAATACGCTAAGCTAATAAAGAACCTTGTGCGGAGCACGATAGCGAATTATAGGAAGATGAGAGAGAGACAGATATGTGAATACGACAAAAAGAGTTAAAGGCCTGAAGTGAAAAAGACACAACTCACAAACACAACGGAGATATTATAAAGTCGCTTGGAGTTAAATATAGAGATATCCTGTCCCGAGTAATCAATGAAATACACAATAGTTGGAGGGCACCGGAGGGGTTAACGAAAAGCGTAGTGCTTGCGTAATCAAAGAGAACCGAGTGTTACGAATAATACTGAACCTTGAGTGCTCGAGTCGGATACCACTTGTCTGAAGAACACAAATGAACACACTAGGGACGTACAACAAAATGAAGACCACCTGTCGGGAAACCGGTTCGGATTCGAGAAGGACAGAGCAGCAAGGGAGGCCTTATTATGCTTAAGGTTACTAGCAGGTAAGAGTGGCGCACGACAAATACCCGACCTCACACTCGTATGGCATTCATATCTAGGATATTCATTGCAACGTCGAGTGTAAAAATTTAAATTCCTGAAAAAAACGTAGAATAAATCATCACTAGGTACAACTGCAAATGAAAACGTTTGATAATGAAGGAGTTAGAAAAGGAAAGGATGCAAACGTTCACCAGCACTGTTCAACAAACACAAGAATATGCAAATGAAAAAATAAAAAGGAGTGGGTGTAAACGGAATTAAGGTGGATAAGGAAGAAACACACAGGTTTAGCAGATGACATCGAAGTTACACCCGAAACTGAGAAAGCCTACAGCCATCAGTGAACGCAATTAATTCAGAACCTATAGGATACAATATGACTATCAATAGGAACTAAAATCCCAAGAAGCGATGGAGGAGATATGCTAAAGGCAGGCGCACTAAAAGGAGAAAGAAACAGAGCAGGCGAAATACATCAACTACGCTGGAAGAAGCATAAAAAATGAATGGAAAAAAATTAAAAAAAAAGTATGGAAAAGCTCTATCTAAGAACCCCTTCATGAGGAAGATACAAAAAACTAATATAATAAAAAATAAGGTTATACACAATAAAGGAAAAATTAGAGAAAAAATTCATGTGCAGTGTAGAGCTCTATGGATCAGAATTATGGAGATTTGGAAAAGCGAAACAGTGAAGAATAAAATAGGGAACGATGGCATTAAGGGCAATGTTGGAAAAGAAACGCCCTTAATAACGTCGAAATCAACACGTAATCGTCCCACCCCCTCTCCCAAAAGAACCTACCGTTCAAGAGCAGGAGTCTTTCTGATCAAATGCCGCAGGCTGTTGGAAAATATAAAAAATTACCACGGATACAAAGAGTACCTAGTAGAAAAGTCTATTTGGATCACTTGGCGAGAAAGAATTAGAGAAGGATTGGACGCTGCTAGATACACAGTGAAGTTAAATTCACGACAGGTTTAATTAACTGGGATGGGCTATCAGGGACACATAATTGAAAGGAGGGCGCTCCATCTTTGATTTGGTCCCCTTGGAGACTGCACTGTGACTCCGGGGTCGTTTGGGAGTATTTCACCAATGTTTATTCCCTCTTACGCGACTGACCGACCGCCTATTCATCTCCCCGTATCGGACAGGAAAAAAAAACAAAAACAATCTTATGGCTACCCACGAGGGAAAGAAGGGAATTCAGAGGAGAAAGGAACCAAAAGGATTTAAGAAGATATATCTCCGAGACCCTTTAATATCGGATAAACAACAATATTCGTTAAATGAAAAACATAATATTTCATCATTGAAAAACATGCTGGTATGGACAGTTTGTTCAATAACAACGGAAAAAGTCTAAACGATTGGACTAAAAAAGAAGATGGATAATTTTTACAATGGAAAAACCTCAATGGATTAACACTGGTAGAAAACTTTTATTTGCGTGATCTAACAATTAGTGAATTGCAAACGTGAAGCGATGAAAAGACTTCCTTCTGTCGCCCATCCTCTAATACTCGATCCGAATCTTCGGATTGTTCTTCTCAGGACGTTAAAACATTGAGCGTATTCTATTTTTCTCCGGTCAGAATCGCCGGACGCCAATGTGTTTATTCTTTTCATTCCATTTGCTTACACTTCACTTCCTTTCTTCGTTCCCGTCGCTCACTTATCGCCCCGGAAAAAATAGCTATATATTTCCAGCCAAGAAGAGAGGAAATAAGTTTCCACACCTACCACTTTGGCGTGAATGAAGATAGCCAACCCAACCTTATATTTCTTGTCCTCGACCTCGCTAAGCAAAAATGAATTCCTCCACGCCCATTTTCGGCATTCCATCACGTGCCTTTTGTTAAAACCCCTCTGCCATTTTCCTTCCGAATACCGGATTTTGCGGAGCTCGTATATCGGATGGCGGCGGGCGGAACGTCGAACCTCTGAGCCGTCGATCCCGTTCTCCCTCGCTATCCGTTTCCACGTGGAAAGTGAACGGCGAGTAAAAACCAGTAGAGGGTGTACCCATGTAAGGAGCCGCGGTTCAATTTGTGGGCGGTATTTAACGGCCACAACCGGTCCTTTCATTCATTCAACGGTTAATGGGCAAGAATGGAAAGTTGAATACATTTAGGGCATCACCCGTGTTTAATAGCATTCGTAATGAATGACAACACGTTTCCGTGTCGGGTTCATTCAATCTAATTTCTTTACATTTTCATTTGTCTCCGTAATTTTTCAGCGTCCCTATTTTTGAATCATGCCTAACCGTACATTTTCAACGATTTTGGTCGTGACATTGTGGAGACAAACTACTACCATACCAAATCACGGTTTCGTGTCGTGGGGTGAAGCCGCACTGCAACCAAACGCTGTAAAACAACACAATAGACGGCTCCTGTTCCCTATTTAGGTGCACTGCGTCCGATTTTAGGACGAGACATTTGGCGTTCAACGCGTTTCGTTCCGTACACGTTGAAGGGAGTTAATAGATTTTACGAGGTGTTCGGGTGCTCCAGAAGTCAGCCGCAAAGCTGGCAGAAGTTGGTGTACAAAATTCCCCCTCGAGACTGTTTGGCAACCGTGGGCACGGGAGGAAGAGTGCGGAGAGGGCCTGTTTCTGAGGACGTAAAAAAGTAGGGATCTTATAAACTGCCAAGCAGCACTCCGAATCCTTTTGCAATCGCGGAAATATAAGTATTCAATGTACCTATTTTGGTGCAGGGCCATCAAAATTATTGATAAAAACGTTCTCGTCATTTGAGGAGATGAATCAATCAGGAACAATGTATACAAATATATTTCAACCACGTGAGACGCAAAGCGTGGGACCCGAAGCAGATTAGAATCCTCCTTTATTTTATAAACAACGTAGGTATGTTAGGAGCCAAGGTCTCAGTTCTCTCTTGCCAGGTACTCCCTTCCGTTTAGGAGTCGACTTCATTAAGTTTTTCACAGCACCATTGTTATAAATGTCCTAAAATGAGTATCACGGGCATGTAAGAAACAGAAAATGAATCGGTCGCTGCGCTACGTCTATGTTAAATTTACGCAGATCTTAATCTTCCGAAGGGTGCTCAACGACATAGGGGATTTCTCTGAGAGACAGACAGAAGGAAACCAAGTATTAGGTCTCCGAAGAGCTTTTAAGGATTTTGCGAAATTTTAACGAATTTTATTTTAACGAAACGTTTAAGTTACATGAATATGATTTTTAATATTTTAGAGAAACGGCTATTTTAAGTTGAATGCAATGTATTCAATACCTAGTTCGGCTAGTGGATATTTTTACCGTTATCAAATCGAAGTTGAGGAATCAGAATAATTACTTCACATGCACGTGCTTAATAATATTATAATAATATCACCGACCGAAACAAAATTAATTCCATGTCAACAGTCCATAAAGAAATCTGATTGAGCGTGTTACTTGGTTATCCGCCAATCCAACAACGGAAAAACAATTATATTCTTTACTTGCTACAAATAAGTACATCCTTTACGAACTTTTTGACAAAATCGTAACTATTACAAAAACTAGGAATTTAACTTTTAAAATAACTATTCGTCAATTATACGACAGCATATAAAATTCGAATCTTAATATTCTCACGTCGACACGATTGTGTATTAAACGTTTTGCATAAAATATCAGGGTAATAAGTTTTCTTATCTCATTGAGAAACTCGACCTATGACGGTTTCCACGCGCACACTGAAAACTCGGGATATTCACAAAACAAAAGGTCTCATCCGTTCCCAGTGGCATCATTCCCTACTCCTTCATCTACCCGATGGCAACGCAGTGGAATCCCTCTCTCACCTCATGGACACCGGGGAATGATCTCCTCATTTGCCACCTTTCACAGCATCCCCATCACCTATTAAGGAGCGGAGGAAAAGAGAGAGAGAGAGAGAAAAGGGATAGGCACTTGAACGAGTGGGGAAGGGGAGGGCAGAGACAAGAAGATTGCTTGCTTAGCTTCGACACACCAGTTTGAGCCAGATGTTTTCGAAACCCCTAAACATCCCTTTTGCGGGAGTTTCATTCCTTCCTTCTGTAATCCTTCCCTCCGACATTCTCTTCCCCTCCCTGCCCTCCACGTCCCTCCCCCTCCCTCCCAAATGCGTCAACGCCGAAGCGAGAGCACGTGTTCCTCCCGGGGGAGATGGGAGCTCGCGTGTTTTCGTAATAGCGCGACTGCGCTACGGCAGTGTGGAACAAAAAGGCATCTTAGCTCCAAACAGATTTCTTTGAACGCATTCCCTGTTACGAATGGAGGAAACGCCGAGAGATGAACTCGGTTTTCCCCTCGAGTACTTCCCATGGGGTTTTTTTTACTTCAAATATTTCACATACCACGTGATCATTGATGTAACCGTTTTTCACATCGTTTCCAGGATAAGCACCTGAATGAGTTTCGGGAAGCATTCGCATCCATGTTGTTCACGTCTATTCCACGCTCCTGTAAGTGGATCTAGATATTTCAGTAGCCAAAACTTCCGTACATCTGGTGGAAGGAAGTCGTTCATCTACCATGTGAATATATTTGAACTTATTTTTGCCCTCCTCCCTCCCGAAGTGGCGGGACCCAGGATACTCATGTCCTCCCATTTACTCACCTGATCATCGATCCTTCACGGGGTATCATCCACTTTACGGAACGTGCTAATTGCCATAGTTAAGGGCATCATTCGTAGGAAACTCAAGAGGGCGTGAGACATATTAAAACACTTAACACAGAATACGTGCTGATTCCTATGGAATTTACCCTGATTTATCGTCACTGTGGTGTATACAGAAGACGTCAATCTTTGCCACTCGAGAATGAATGGACACGTGACCTACCTCCACCCAAATACGACCTCTACGTGACAATCCATCGAATACTTCTCCACGTGGTTTATGAACGCTCACTCGTCTCACGGCCGTGGTTTGAAAGATTGCGAAAGTGGGGGAACTGAGATAATATCGATTATTCCTTCGGGCTCACCATTACTGCGAGAGTTCAAAGTTAGCATAAGAACAGCGAAAGCGAACAAATGGCGGAGTGTATCTTCGGCGTGCCGAAAACTGAAAGAATATGTAAGAAAAATACTTAATTTCAGGCACCTTATTCAGTTTTTTCTCTCAATTAGGACTCATTTTGTGTCTCAGGGTCTTGACTAGTTCTTTCGCTTAAGGAAAATGTTAGTGTGAAAGAAGGCAGAGATATAAGCTTTGAGGGAATACTTACTATAATGGGCGGATACTGTGTGGCAAAATCAGTCTGCCGCTCAATCGCCACGAGAAGTTAAATGCATTCATACGATGCGTGTATTTCCAATCTAGCATTTCGCTTTTCACCACATGTGAATGATTACGTATTTGCGAAATTTTAAGCAATCCTTAACAGTTCTATCATGTTTGAAAGATTTCTATCATGCTTGAAAAATTCAGGAAAAAGTGTATATGCAGAAAATCCGCCACGTTACTTAAGTTGCGTGCTTCGTAAAATCCAACGTTCTCATGCTTCGAAAGGCGTGTGGGACGGGCATTCTATTTTTGAGTCATCACCGTGATTTTCTGCGAAGTCTTCACTAATGACAGATACCAGGTCACCGACATTTATGAAATAAAAATAAATACATGTAAATTTCGCACGGGTTGCGCGTTTCTGCTCCTGAGCTTCTAAAACCATAATGCGTCACTTCGGGGCAATGTGGTGCAAGATGTAGAGGAGATACAAACGGAGCACTATCCCATACTCGGCCTCAAGAAGTGGAAGAAAAGTTAAAGGGGTTTCGGAACCCTTACTGATTGAATAAAATTTCCCCCGGTATCAACCGACAATCCTTTTCATCAATTATGAAAGCTACTTGAACAATTTATAAACAAAATAAAATTTGAAGTAATACATAAAAAAATGCCACAAAAAATAAGAAACGGTATGATATCTGTCTATATATGATGTACTATGGGGCGTTCGGCGGCGGTCCCGCACACCGTCCCCCCCCCGGTCTGATTCCACTATATGCTTCTATATCTTGTTTGGTTGACTCGTTACAGCTAATTGTTAGGATGTCTCGTTCCAGATTTGTTTCTTCAGCCATCATGTGAAGTTGCTTCTGAAGCAGAATATAAGATGCTGAGAATTTTTCGCCTTTGCCGGGGATTGAACCCGCGACCATTAGATCCACAGGCAAGCGTGATACCCCTAGAAAACCTCACCCCCTATATGATAGCGGGCCCTTGCCCTCCTCCTTGTTATAGGGTGTGAAATAAAACTGTAAAATATGATTGCTAGATTTTAAATTTGTTGACTCTCCATCGGTTGAGACGGATGCCCGAATTAAACTCCATAATATACTTTTCTAGTTCCTCTCAAAATGAGTTAAACTGGGGAGGCAGGAGGATGTTTTACGATGAAACGTAAATTTAACGCTAATATCTGTAGCATTTGGGGAAAGTGGTTAATACAACTTCCAATTACGTATGATATACTTTATTAAAGCCGTTCAAGCACGACGTTTATGACTTCGCAACATCCACGGCCTCATTCAAATAGGCATAGTTACATTTTTAAATTTTAAAGCTTCGATTGGCCACTGTCACGGAGATGAAAAAACGCAAACACATGAATTCATAATTCATCTACTGATCGCATGGTAAGATTGTTTAGAGCAAATTAAAACGGTCGCTCCGCGCATGCACGCATCCATAATTTAATGTGTGCAAACTTAATCGAGTTTTAAATGCTGTGTTCATCCGCGAAACCATTTATCAGTTTCCTATGGCAGCCGTGCGCTTCAACGCGCGTAATGATGACTGGACTAACGCGAAGGTGCGAGACGGAAGCTGCAAATTTTCAACTGCACCAACTTGGCGTTGATGCCTAGCAGCGCCTGAAATGGCAGTGGCGACCGAGACGGGAGGAACTAAAAAAAAAGGGAGTGCTTGACCCCTGTGATCATCAGTATCCTCATCTATTCCGTGTTCCTTAGAAGTGGAGATGGCATTGCCCCCCCCCCCCTCACCACATTGCAGCACAAGTCGATGTTCTGCATTAGAAGGATTAAGAAAAACATAGCAATTATACCACTCGAAGTTTACTAACCTGCTTGAAACGTTCACCCTTACTGGCGTAACGAGGGAAGAAAATTTTCCATCCCGAGGATCAGCTGCTCTCATTGTACGATATAGCATTTTGTTCACGTCTTGAGAACGGTAATCGAAGAATATTAGCTACGTTTTAATGATTAAAAGATATCACTTTTACACTAGTTAAAATATACTTTATTTTCCGAAGAGACATAGAAGGGAAGAATTCTCCGAAGAGAATGAATTATATTTTAACTACTGGAAAAGTTCTATCATATAATCATTTAATATGTTCCAATTCCACCATATTACGCCTGTAACTACTCAATTCATTAGCTACGTTATTCGATAAACTGTTAACTGGCGCTACAAACGTATATTTTATTGACGTCATATCACTACCGTCTCTTCAATACGCAGTTGATTGAAGAAATGTCATCGTCTCACGGCTGCTTTTGTTTCTTTTTAATCGCAGAATTCAGTGTTTTTCATTCAGAGGGCTAATCCATTCATATTTTGGAGAGAGTTTTTCTGAACATATTTTTTGGCTTATTCTTTTCTCATCTTTTCATAATCACCACTTTTTCAAACTGCCACAATACGTTAGTTGTGTAATATTTATGTCAGTGGAAACGAACTACTATTCCTCAGAAAGTGGTCTTGTTCTTTCTAAATTACCTACTCATTCGGGAGAAGGTTTCCCCTTCCTACTGAATGCCAACACGCATAAGTTTGTATTATTCATTAAATCTTTTTTCTTAAATTGTTCAGGAGGAACATAGTTTTTTCTCAAAATAACAAAAGGGTAAAGCCATGTCCCGAGTCAACAGGAGGACACTAGGTCACACTTAAGGACAGCTAAAATATCCTTTGCTGACTGTAGTAATTATCACCACCTTATTATTTTCTGATCATACGCACTGTTTAGATTGCTCACCATACACTTAAAATCGCATCTGTTTACGAATGCAGCGCTTCAAGTGGATTAATGAAGACTTGAAGACATATCAGGCTTTAACTTAATGAGCTTCCCCACTTAACGACCCATGTATCAAACAAGCTCGTAATGCACTGATGATTCGGGTTCCATACAATGCAATTAATCAACATTAAAATCTCAACAAGTTTTTAATGACTATGAATTCCCGATGAGTTACAGTGAACCATCAATAAGTTTTTCATCGAAACAACATCTATTCATACCAATAACCACACATCCCTTATGAGGGAGGTGGATGCTCATTATAGTATTATAATTCTCTCACTTCTCCCGCCCCAATCCACCTATCCCATCACCCACGAAGTTATGAAGAAGCCTCTATAGTACGTTTCGAAATGACTACGATGATTATTTTCAAAACCGCGTCATGATAACGAGCCAATGAGGCGAGGAAGACGGATGGTGGAGATCGTGGCCGGCGCGAGGGCCACGCCTGCCCGCCCTCGACCGGGCGCGGACCCTTAAGAGGGTGAAGGGAGGGAGAGAGAGAGGAGTCGAGACCCGGAAGTAGATCGCGCGGCAGCGCCCTGAGCACACGCCCCGCCAACGCCGATCCTCCGCCGCTTCTGGTCCACGGGTTTATGGAGGAGACCGAGGAACGTGATGAAAATGGCACGGAACCATTATAAAGCGGCGATCGTGGGTCGAGTGGATCTCCATGGACTTACCCGGCGTGAATAATACGAAATTATTTCCAGACATGAGAGAATTCCACGGAGTAAAAATAATTCTCCCGCTAAATGATTCGAGCTCGGATCCCTCGATTTCGGCCGAGTGCTTCAGCCAGTTTGAACTGCGTCCTGTGCGCCTCGTTATATTCAGATTTACCAGTTTATACACTCGGCTGTTTAAGCTAGCGAGGAACTACCGTTCGAATCCTGGTGTAGGCGAACGATTTTTACTCTTCAAAATTCTCGCATTAAAGTGAACGCAAGCGGTTGACTCTATTAAAATTACTGTTGAGTCAGTTCCCGCGTTTCTTTCTAAGCATTTCCTTTTATTTGATGGGAAATGGGCAGCATGGCACGGGTGGTCGAAGTATACCCACAGATATGGCGATACATTGGCGATTGTGCTACCGAAAAAAAAACCACAGTAATCCACCCGAAGGTTGGTTTTTCATAGATGAGGGTAGTGCTCACCTCGTACCAAGCCCCGCTCTGCGTGAAATACAAACATTCATTTCCTTTTCCTGTATCACCTGTAGTTTCCCAGGATGATCTGGTACCTATTCGAAAAATAGCACAGCTTAGGCGGCGAAAAGTCAAGGTGAATCGAACCCTGGCCCTCCGCATAGAAACCAAATGCCCTATTCACTAGTCTAACACGCCCCGATATTATGCCACGATAAGTCTAAAACTATAGTTCTGGTGTAATCTCTTCGATGCTTCGTGTAACTGTGGATGATGCGCACACCTCCTGAACCAAAATTCGCGGGTTCGAGTCCCACCGCGAGCACGGATGTCGTGTGAACTGATGTGGCTTGGCTGCTGAGATATCAAATGAAATGCCGAGGGTGGATGGGTCATTCCAAAGCCATAGAGACAAATAGAGGGTGCGGAGAACAAAAAACATATGCGAATACGCACGCGCACTTACATTTTAAAACAATAGAAGTTATTTTAAACTTAAAACAATCGGCTCATAGCCACTGGTACCCGCACACGTATGGGCCAATTGCCTCAGCATTCCACCAAGGTCAAGAGCATTTATTTAAATTCATCCTTTTACTTGACCCTTGCCCTCAGGGAAATTTATCCACTACTATTACGAAAACGTTATTTTTAAAAAATGAACATTATTCCATTATTTCTTTTGGTCATATTTACAGGTTGAAAATTTGTACTCCACCTTGAGATTAAAAAAAAATAAAATACATAAATCTTTTGTCTAAATATGAGGATTGTGCATTTTAAAAAAACCGAAGTTTTCTGTAATTCTTCGTCTAAAGCAGGAACCCCAAGGGTTCTCCAGGGTCGATTAATACACGAGAAATACTTAATCTGGGGTCGATAAGAAAGCAAATATTCTATGAAGGGGTCGACGGGATAAAAAGTTTGGGGACCCCTGGTCTA
>LYUA01000145.1:58832-75679 GCA_002093875.1 Calopteryx splendens
GGTGGATTTTCATCCACCACCTAGGGCATGGATTTGTGTGTTTGTTGTTAATTGCATAAAAGGTTAAATGTAAAAGAGGGTCATATAGGCCCTAATTTCGCCTAGTAAAGTCGTCATTATTATTATTACCAAAAGAATTGAGCAATCAACCAATCGGTGAATACTCATTCCGCATATTTCATTCGGTCACTAGTTTGAGGTGCAGGATTTAATGTGAAGTTACTTACAGTATGAAAGAAATACAAGTTTTTCTCTGACGAGGGATAGCTATGATAATGTTAGTTCCGCCGGTTTTTGGCTGCAACCCAAGTATCAGTCCCCGATAACTATTATTTTCATGGCATTATTTCCCCAGTTTTGCAAGGTAAATCGAATTAAAGTGATTTCTGAACTTCTTATCCTGGTTGCTTTCATCCTCGGAAGAAGGGACCTCCAACCTAGTTTCTTAAATAACCCTATCGCGCTAATTAATTCTCGTTACAGTTTACACAATTTAGCAGATATCCTTTGGATTTCATTTAATTCCTTATCCAACACTTTCTCCGATAGGTCCGATATGTTTTCCGTACATTTTAAAAGTTTTAATTTAAATGCTGTAATAATAAATTAATAGTAATGTTTAATTTTTAATCTTACTACAGAGAAATAACATATTCCTTTGTTTTTTCATTCCATTTAATTGTTAATCATTGAATTTATTTTATTTATTGCATGAAGCCTGTTCGTGCTCAGGGGGCATATTTAACGCATATTTTCCCGTGCGTTATATTAAAATATTTCGTTTGGTGAGACATGGTTATTGAATTAAGTAGTGCAGGTATCAATATTCCGCAAAGGCAGTTTCAGATTATTCGAAAGAAAACATTTGTGTCTGGCAACGAGAGGCGTTGAACTAAATCAACCTCAAAGGATAAGGAAACCCTTTATCAACATCTTTCCCAAGATCAAAACTACGGGGGGAAATCTTGGCAGAGAATACGTGCACCATGAAGTAGGCAACAGAGCTGCTACTTTTGGCTGGCGCAGGCTTTTTTTATTGCCTACCAGATAACAGGGAGGAGAAGGAAATATTTCCGGGGGCGCCCAGGGCAGAGAAAGAGAGAGAAGGGCAGCCCCAAACAATTCGCAGCAAATAAATTTCTAGCTGAGTCACCAAATGACCCAACGTCAAGAACCCTGACGGGTCGAGCCTTTTTCAGGGTGACAGCGGTGGGGGCGGAGGGGGTGACTCAGTGGGGTCGGCAAGAACACCAAATAAATATACCAAGGAGAGCGTACGAGTGCTTTCTCCCTCCGCCCCAACCGGAGGCGCACGTGTGGAGAGCAGGAAGATCCGCCCGCGGCCCAGTAGATTACCCTCCCCAAGGAGAGAGGTCGTGACACGGGAGGAAGAGGAATCCTGAAGGCATTGAAAACGAGCAGAGAGAGAGAGACTGGTTGCTGCTACCGTACACTCTCACCCGCACAAAGCGAGGAAATGAAAGGCCAGATGAAGGGAATGATAAAAAAAAATGGGCGAGAACCGCAGGTCGACAGATGAAGTTGCGAGCATGAAAATGCGTGACACAACTCGCTGAGAATAGAGCCTTACTCCATAGCCCCACTCCTATTGAAAAATTAACTACGACATAGAGAGAGAGAGAGAGAGCTACCGACACGTTATGTTACATTTGCCGGTGAAAATAATGCAGAACATGGTAGTTTACTTGGTGCTGCAATGATGATCGGTAACCTTACACGAGATAATATCTCTGTTTGGTCCGAGTCCTATGGAAACTTTATTATTTCATATTCAGCATGACGTGCTCGTTTTCACTTTTGCGCATTTCTTTCCCTAACTATTTTTGCCAGCTTCTATCATCCCATCAATTTACCTACCCCTTTAATTAAGCACGCTCCGAAACTTAAACTCTTCTTCAACCTACGTATTTACTCATCGCTATATACTCTGGGGATACGGATCTCAAAAAGGATTAAAGGTGCGTCACACATTAGCCTGACGACCAAATTTTTCTGCGCTTTTTCATTATCTACGATATTAAAGTCATAAGAGTGGTTGTCCATCCAACTTTATATGGCAATAGAGAGTTTTCTGCCTAGGAGATGTGATGCATGCATGCGCCTATTCATATACGATACCAGCACAGGACCTAAAACGGCCACAGATAATTTTTATTTGTTGTTTTCAAAGGGTTCTTGGCCTTTTAGAGGAATCCTAAGAAAAAATACGGCTAAACTCGCGTCTAAATTCCAAAAGTTTTCTGCTAAAACCCTCCAATTTTCCTTTCATTCGCAAAAAATTACCTTGAACATGTTTAAAAAAATATGTATTCCCAAATACCATTCGTAACTTCAGGGATTGTAAGGACGGTACCGGCCTAATATTTATATCAACAAGGCAAGGGCCGTCGACGTAGGAGTGCTGCATCCAGAGTTAAAATAATAAGTTTTTCCCCACCGATTCGATTCGTTTAAATTTTTACTGTCAATCCAGGGAAATAATACATCAAAGTCCAGTGGCAGTTCTAACTACATTGATTATTAATGCTGTTCTTTTCGCACCAAGTTTCACAATAATTTTCACCTTAGAAAAATTAGTACTCTGGAGCAACTCAGAAACCGCTCAATATTGATCCTAAAATCGGGTTGTTCCTAAAATATGAGAGGGTAAAAAATATTCCAATATACAAGTACACATTACAACGTAGCTTGAAGATACAATGACCGCTCGCAAAATTGCTGAAACGACACTTATTTTCCTCGTATTGCAGTCTCGCGATGCAAAGTGATGCGGGTTTTCGTAGATCATGAAGCCAAAGTTTTGCTACTACTGCAGTCAGAGCTTTACGCTGGCTGATCTTAAACGGGTTGCGAACAATGACAACGATTTAGCAACTCTATAAACGGTGATGAATTCGATAAGCGTTTTAAACCGAAGCCAAGAGAAAACGGGTATTGAGGACCATCTCCAAATACATCTTCCCCCGTGGGCCACCACTAGGACGTGTGGCAGGAGGTGTTAGGTTACCAGTAATTAGTGTCAGTGAGCATTATTGGCAATCCGCATCTTTTCGCTTTCGGAGAGTTCGAATTGTCGTTTATATGCGTGTCTCCTACTGCTGTGATAACGAATTGTAAGGGGGAAAAAAGGATTCCTTACATCGATATGTTCGATAGTCAATTTTCTTTACTTACCTACGCAGTCGTAGTAGAGCCGAAATTATTCCTTTTCTGCCAGGTTAAACTCGAATTAATGGCATCTATCCAACAATTTAAGTAGTGCAAACAATCTTCATGTTTGGCTCCCAACCAAAACTATCCAAGAGAAATATGTTGCTCTCTGTTCGTTCATAAGGATTATTTACGGAACATGCTGCTATCCACTGTATCATGCTCAAACCGAGATTAGATCCTTCTGCGCAGGGTGCCAAGTGCTGGAAGTGTATTAAGGATGATGTTACTAAACAGAAATACGAAATAAAAAAGGTCGCACAAGTGTTATAAAACTCCTCGTGAACCATTTATTTGCTCACTTTTCGCCTCACGTAAATAACTCAGGAAAAACAAAAGAGTTAAACATATTTTAACACTTTTAAATCCGATGTTCATCTCGGGAGAAGAAATACTGGTACATATGCCTACGTCGCGCAGTGTCCCTTCCTCCCTTTCCGTCGGTGGAACTTCGAATACAAACACCGCGTCCTCTGACCCCCCCCCCTTCCTCCCTTTATCATCCTGGCTGTCTTACTGAAACCTAACCGACGGAGGCCTGACACCCTCTGCTACACGAACCCCCTGTTAAGGTAACTTGCGAGGTAATTTGTAAACGTAGATGAGTTTATGGCATGCGGTGGGTTGGAGGGGCAGGGAGGTTCGGATAGGTGGAGAGATCGGCGGGGAACGATTGAATTAAACACAAGGGACAACGGTGGAGAGGGAAGAAGAGGGGTGGAGGGGTGAATGGAAATGCGGAGGGAGTCGAACGGTTGATCGTCCCTACGCGTAGGAAGCGAACGGTTGGCACTAGGGGAGGGGCTGGGGTATGGGGGGCGGAGGGAGGGTTTTGAGGGGATGAGGAGAGGTTGTAGGAGCAGCCTGGATTGGCACCGTCGCCACCTATTGTGACGAGTTTTCAAAAACACAGGGCGTCGCTCTTCAATATACATGAGTTCACGGAAGATAATGCAATGCACTCGAGGACGAGGGAAGTAAACAGTGATCATTCAATGGGGTGAAGGTTGAAGAACAGAAGAAAGAAGCAGACAGCACGTACTGCCAAGATTTGTTAGAAAATTCTAAAGTTTAACGTATGAAAACATATGCCAAACACAAAGAGCATTCTCATTTATTTATCTCGTTCAAGACACTCATTTATAGCATCTGCAGACTCTCAAATGCATAGCAAATTCTGGAAAACCATCGGGGAAGAAGCGATCGTTCCCCTCTCCCGCTGTCACGAACCGGAATGCAGTAGGAATTTTCCTTCGACTTCATCGGTAAGATGCACTCAAAAGAGTTATAGCACATAAACTAGAAATAATGCGGCATTAGATTCTTCGGGCGACTCCGTGAATCACACTACTGCCTGAGCTTTCTCTTGCAATGGATGCAAACGACATGAGCACCGCAGCTTCCGTCACTTCGGGTTTCAGTGAACCGTTTAATTAATATTAAAATATCCTCAATCTTTTGCTTTCATAATAAATTAAAGAATCAGCGCATCATTTGCCAGAATAAATGGGAATCAAGGGAATAAAAGGGAAGTTCTCTTTTCACGTGCGTGCAAGCTTATACTCTCAGCGGAGGACTGCACTAATGCACAGTGGAGTTCAGGCAAAATGCAGAGAGGGCACGAAAGAGGTACGGAGTGACGAAAGCAGTCAAGAATAAAAATAATTTAATTGCATAGCGAAGTGATCACGTAATTAATCATTACTAACTTTTTAATTAATTAATTTACTTAATTCATTATTTCAAAGTTTTGTTTTCCTCACTGACTACGACTACACCTATAAATATGTGCTCTTAGTTCCCGACATGCGTTAGAAACACACCCATTAGCTCTCGTGATATAAGCACACACGCATACCTACATTTCGCCACCATCACAATGGCCTCAATTGAAATTTTGCATATGGCACAATTAACTCATAACGACATGAGGATTAACATTCCCAAGTTATGACTTGATGTCTCCGTTGAGCCTGCATAATGAATGCTTCCAATTATAAATTTCTCTTTTTTATTTATTCCTTTCAGATCCTGAAGAGCGGAAAATAAGAAACTGCGTAGCATGCATAAGCAGATGACTTTCTTGACCAAACGGTCGCACAGGAAAAGAGGAAGTCATTTCTTTCTGATACTATATCTCGCTAATGCATAAGGAGGGAAATAAGACGGTACACAAATGATAGGTCATCATCTTTCGTTCGTGGCCTTAAGGTTGGTTACCGCAGATTTCCATTCAAACCCATCCTTTCCTAACAACTTCATTGCTTTTTAATCCCTCACATTAATTTATTCCAACAACTATATAAAGGTATAATTATTGTCTGTCATTCTCCTATATAGACCTTCCCATGTGACAATTCCATTATAATACCGTCTTAAATATAATAGAAGCCTTAGAAGATGAAATATTAATTTACTGATCTCCATTTGATATTCCACACATCTCTGGTATTATATACTTATATATTCCAATCTCGTTTTTTTATATTTTTAATACAGTCCATGTCTTCTATCTGTAGAAAAGTGAACTTCATATAATGAATTTCATCGTATGTTTTTTTCGTTCTGGTCCCGTAAAACGTCATGGGAAGTTGATATATTATTCACTAATCTACACTTCGTTAAAGTTGATTGCTTTGACTTGCATCAACAAAACGTTCATAGTTTTTTCAAAAAGTGAGCGCGTAACATTATAGTACCGTATCATATTAGTGGGCCCAAACTTAAAAAAGTTATTCTAAGAAACAAAACTTTGTACTTCCACATGAAATACAAAGTTTTGTTTCTTAGAATCATGAAGCAGTTCCACAAAGTAACGCCTGAAACCATTTCTCATTAAAAAAAGTTATTTAAGCACAATATAAAACCCCTAAAAACGTACCATATTGATTTACAATCATAAAAAGCAAAGTCATTGCGCATGTCTACTCCACCAGGAATTTTCTTCCGATATTCCTTCCAACAGTTCACGAGGGGTATTTGAATTTTTTAATAACTGTTTCTACTTTCTCCCACGCGTCTATCCTCCAATTTAAATATATTGAAAAATGAATCATAATCATTTAATCGTTTAGCAGATAAACGCTAAAGAAAGTAAATGTGCATTGCAAGTAGGCATGAGGTCTTGTGGCATGTATTTTCGCCTCCCTTAAGACTTCAAATTAATCACAATGGTTATATTTTATCTAAATTACACCCACGTGGAACCATACATTACGATGGAAACCTCGACATTAAAGCGGCTGTATACTTACATAATTGTGGTACCTAGAGCATGGGTTCCTCAACATAAGCTAAATTCCAAAAATTAAAAAAAATAGAAAATAATTTCCAAAAATGAGTGACAGACAAAGAAAACCATACCTCTGATAGTTGATGTACAAGTCAAGGAGTGCGTAAGGCAGTTTCTTACTACAATACGTCGTATGTCGAAAAAACGAATTTCCCGAGTTCCTGTGTGTTATTCATGTACACTATCGGTCATAATGCAGTCAAATGAAACGTGAAAAGAGCGCCAAGACGCAAACCGCTAATTTAAAAAAAGACGGACAATTGATTCACAGCGTTTCGCACACAGATATATCATTAAAATGCTTCCACATGATGGCTGCGATGGAGAGAGTTGGGTTCCCTCCACAATCTCCACGGCGGAATACAATTGCCTCCCAATGCTCACTCACCCTTCACTCGTCTCCGATAAAATTAACATCCCGCCCCACTCCCTCAAAAGCGGAGTTATTCCATTACCATTCCTTCAGATGGACCGCAAGGAAAAAAAATCGTGATGACGGCAGACCATTCAGTTTCCTGCTGACGAGTCCTCGAGGATAATGGTTCCGCCTCACACGAGACCCCATCTCCGATAACATGGACCGTTTTCAGTAGGTCCGAATGACGAGCATAGAGAGAATTAATTCTGGAGGCGGAGGTAGTGAAATGAGCCACGTGAATCCCACGGGCTCCCAATAAGATAGACGAAGACATCCCCAGCATTTCACTCTCATCCCCTCTTGACTGGAGAGAGCTCCGCGACTGATCCTGCATGATTCGAACGACAATCTTCAGGGTAACCTCCGGCTAAGGTCAAACAAGTCCGCGGTGAGATCAGGAGAGAGCGAATTTAATAATACCCCCTTCGTTTTTTTTCGAAAATTACTACCTGCCGATGGCCGAATTCTTCGTTTTTCTTGAGGAAAACACCCGAGTCGTGATCCCGCGCTTGTTCGAACGCGGTTGGGGGCATTATCCATGCGACTCGCGCGGGGCTGCGGTGTCGTCGGCAACTGAGGCCGTCACCTCAAAAGGCGCAAGTATTTTCGTCAGCCGACCGTCGCGTTACCAGGGAAAGGACCCGTTGAAATACGGAGATGGGTTAAAGAGGAGGGGATGGCGGAGAGGGGGGGGTGTGGGGGTGGGGGGTTAGGATTGAAGCGAGGACGAACGACTCGCGCTTCCTCGTCCGCTCGTGCTCCACGAAAACTTTCCCTCGTCCTCAACTCTCTCGTCCCTTCCCGTCTGCTGCAAGCATGCAAAAACAAGACGGACACCCTCCTCGCGACAATCTCTCCCGGCCATCTTGAAAAAGTCCAGAATCATTCTTCATTTTATTCTCGAGAATATTTTTTCCCCCCTGACAGCATGAGGTCTTAAGGCATTATGACTCTTGCGATTGGGGTGGAGGGTTTTTTGGGATGGGTGAAGCCAAATGAAAGAAAGGAGAGAGAGAGAAAAAGGCGCCCATAAATCATCCGCCCCTTCCGGGCCGGAGAGGAATTCGCCTCGGAGCGAAGGAGATTAGCTACCCAGCTGGAGAAGGAGAATAAGATAGAAATGGAGGAAATATCCGGACTTGAACGATTTTAATGCCTCTTTTTTGAGAAAATCCGAGGCGATAAGCACCCAAGGACACGAAAAAGCGCCTCATTCACCATAGCAGGTTTCTCGAAGCTAAAAGCTCCCATATCATAGTCGTTTCATCAGAGAGAACATAGTGAATAAAATGTTTCCACAAGTCTCTTCTTCTTAGGATGAGATTCCGAGAGTTTTACATTTCATTTTCTATTTTTTAGAGGTTTAGTAGTTTGACTTGCGACTTCCAGGAGAGAGGACGTTCCTCTAGGCTAGCAGTCAGTTCAAAAAGATTCATCTCTTCTAATAATGTTCAACAATATTTAATACTTCCTCTCAGCACAGATACGACCTGACGTAGAACAAGCCACAAAATAACTGAACACATAAAAAGATAGAATTTTGGGGAAAAAAATGAACCATGCATATTTATGCTCCTTAGAGAGGAAAGGTGAAATCCTTTGCCGGTTGCGAAACTTCTCCATACCATGGACCCCACGAATTAGAAAGGACAGGGCCCGTTTCTCAAAGGTACGAGTCCATTAGGGAGTTCCCTAATGCGTTAAGTGCTAGAACATTTATTTTCACTAGAAGGTTCTGCATGGTAATACTAAATGCACGGACTTAATATTCACCTGAAGCTATCAAAAACTGTTCGAATGTATCTTGATTTGAGAATAAGAGCAGCACCACATTCTGAAACGTAAATTGGGAACGCCATCACGCTCTGCACAAATATAACTTCCACTATTGAGGAAATACGTATGCTTACAAGTTAAAACTTCTAAATACCAAATGATAAGTGAAGCACAATAGAATCAATAATAGAACTCTTAGATAAGTTATTGAACACGATGAAATAAAATTCACGAATCAAAATTGTTATGCCCACCACTTTTCCCTTAGTACAAACTTTTCTTTTTATACATTGACTCGTGTATATTTATACTACTAACTCCATATAAGTGGCCTTCTCTCTACTCTCTCACGCAGGGAGAACCGCCCATAGCCAAGAGGCCCCTCATTCCGTCCTTACTCTTACACGCGCATGCACCAGGCGATGCTTATGCATGTACCGAAGACATCTGTTCTTTCCCCCGTCGTCTACATGATTCCACTCACACCCTCGCCCCTTTCCTACCCCTCCCCCACCCTCCACGTTGTGTTTGCAGCCCACGTATAAAGAAAGCCCCGAACACAGGCCGGCTGCAGATAGAGAGAGGAAGGAGGGGGGGCGGGTAAGAGATTAATTCTCCCTCGAAGCAGGGTACTATATTGTGCGACTCTGTTCGTTCATGAGGAGATTCCAACAGTCGGAGGGAAACTGAGAGAGAGAGAGAGAAAACGAGAGAGAATAGAGAAGCAAACGTCTTATGCGATAAAATAAGGATATAAGAGAAAAGGAGAGGGAGGGGGGAGACTTGGTGATGGCGTTTACCCCGTTGTGATCATTAATGGATGGATGGCGGGAGTGGGTGGATGACTTTCATTTGATGAAATGATAAACCGACATAAAACCCGATCCCAAAGCTTACTCAACCTTGGAAGAAAAAAAATAAAGAACCCAACATGCGAGGGAAAAAAAGCAGTAGCAGCACTGGAAGTCACTGAGAGACGGGCTTATACTCCTTGTCAGTACTTGGATACGGGGAGGAAGAGAAGTGATTGGTTACAACCCCGATCTGGTGAAATAAACTTTCCTATCAGCTTGGTATTTGTTTCCCGAGCTGACCTTGGTTTCCCTTAAATCCAGCCTTTTCCCATACAGAAAAAAACGTTCGAAAACGCTTCCCACACTTCTCAGATACGATTAGTTTAGTTAAGTTCTACTGAATTTAATAACAACTCTTGAAGAATGGACAAGTGATAAGGCATTTCACATTCGACGAAAATAAAGAAACACTGCAAAAATCGTGAATTTCAACTACAGGTGTATTTATCGAAGCTCAAGCGTAGTTTCCAAGGACCAAACTTCAGGGTGTCGGTGAAAAACATATCTAGATCAATCATTTAGTAGTATATTTAATTAGTACATATGCTGTAAATGACACGCATACGAACTAGAGCTGTTCTGAGCGTTTTGAGATTCTATCGCCCTAACAGCTCCACACCCAAATGAAACATCATTTGACGACATAAAAACCCATTGGCCATAGGTCCAACCCCTGAGGTTTAGAAGTGAATCCACAAGCCCATCGGTGTGGAGGGAATTTCTGAACAGAATGAGAAGACGAAGGGAAGGGAAATTAAATAAAATAGGAAGGGGCATAGATGGAATACTACTTCCATTCAAGTGAACTCTTTGTCCAAGTAATTAATGAAGACGTGGCGCATGTTCCATCGCGGGAGGGAGTAGGGTGGTGACCATGCATCACATCTCCTTAAACGCCAGACGAAGGCGCCAAGACTGACTGAACTGCCCGAGGCTGGATATGAGCTCACGACCCGAGAGGTAGCCGGCGAGTTTACTACTAATCAGTCCGAGCTTGACTCGCTCGCGAGAATACGAGGACGAAGAGCGCCGTGCAGTTAAGCGCCGACCGCAGGTTAAACTGAGGAGGAGCTAGCAGGGGAGGGGTTGAGAGAAGGAGTTGAAGGGCAAGGGGGTAATGACAGTCGGGGAATGGCTGCTTCGCGAGTGACAATGCCCGGGAGGAATCTTTGCGCCTCCTCATCACCGCTATATCCCATCCTCCCTTTATTTTAAACATCCGGAGCATCCAGCCTCGAGGTACACCATTTCGAGAGCTAATAAGATCGTGAAACAGCGGGAGTAGCCTCCTTTTCCGTGGTGAAATGCCTCGAAGGAATCTGAATCCCAGCCAGCAATGCAAGATTTCGCTCTTCAGTTTGGAAGAGAAAGGAGCTCAAGGGTCTTATAACCCATTCACTCGTTCGGCCGGGGCTTTAGCTTCATCTCGGAGTCAAGACCGGAAAGATAGGCACGGGATACAGAGCTGTGTATGACAGCGAGTTTGGAACGGCTAGTACTAACGGCTAGGAACTAATTGTGAGATTTTCTGAAGGAAGACTGTTCAATGCTTGATTGAGAATACTGTGGAAATAAGGAGAAAACATCACACACTGAGGATGACGATCCCATGTACCGCTGTACCCTTGGGAACAACGCCACCCGCCGTCCCTAATTTATAATTTACCTCAAAAGTTTTCGATCGAGGAGTTTTTTTATGGAGAACACGAAAGGGAAAAGGAACAAAATATTCAAATTGTAGTTCGCAAAACTATTTTACTGAAATTGAAAAATTTCTTGAGTGCATCATAGAGCCCGTGTTAGTCGTGGAATAAAACCGCATACAGCAATTCGGCAATCACGATACACCGATATGCAACTCATTAGGTAAAGCCAAGTTCGAATGTTTTCCATCCCGCACATAGGGTAATGAGAGCAGAGAACCTGCTAGGATACAACCTAGAGATATGAAAAAGTTTTCATGGAGGAGAAGCTTAGAGGGGAAGCATAAAGGACTACAAATTTAGTTGATTTATGCTAAATATTTCCGCTCAGCTGAGCAATTCTCTTCGCGCTACTAAACTACCTTTAGCCGCGTTAGGGTCGTACACAGATGTTTCACAGATGCACAGAATCTAAAAATGGATTAAATCTCCATTAGGCACTGTAAAATAAAGTAAATACGGGTGAATACAAATATAGAAACACTATAAGAGTTTGCACGTAAATTTCACAGGCAATTTGATAAATCATATGCTAACTATCGCCCATGAAAAGGGAAAAAGGTGATCTAATATTGCCTGGGATGAAATAAAAACAACTGTCAATAATCTTGTAATAGGTTTGCAGATTATATGCGTTCATAACTATGGCTGAATTCCATCTAAATTTTATGGTGGGTGGTAATTTTTTGTGTATAAATCAAAAGGATTGAGATGTGTAATAGGTTTATCAATGTTGCCCGATGAGATGGACTACTCGATTTCAAATCTGAGCATCCAAATTCTACCGAAAAGAATTTAAAAGATAAAAGTTGTCACAAAAACATTCTGTAAAACATTTATGATAAGAAAAATGGGAATGGATAACATTCCGCAAGCAGGGCAAGGCCAAGATTTACACAGATTAACTTTTAGTGATAGCTTAAATGAATTTCATCGCAAAGAGTGCAAAACAAACGTAGTTTTAATAGAAAAAAACTCATTCTATCTCTCCCATGATGATATTAACAGTTTCATTATCAATAGAACGAATTTGTCGGTCTGATATTCCGTATCCTGAGGAAAAATTACTGCGGCAGAGGAGCAAAGGAATAGAGACGAGCCTATATTAATACCACACGATACCGAGGAAACGGGAAAAAATAAAATATAAGTAAAAGGAAATAATTAGAAATATTTAACTGCATGATTTGCTATACACCGAAGAAATATTTCATCCATTGGGTAAAAGATAAACCCTACCTTAGAAACGATAACGTTCAATTCGGATTATTTTTATGACCCTGGAACTGAAATATGAATCAATTTTTCCGTATATAAAAATGTTCTAACAATATAATCTCAATCCAAGTTCTAATAACCTTCGGATATTTTCTTCTCCAACGTCATTTTACTATAAAAAGAATCGAATAACGGATTTATCTTCAAGAGTGAGTAAGATGTGGGTTTGAATGAAATAAATTATTAATAATCATTAAACTTATTAGTTTTACACCTTCCACTGAGTCACAACAGGAAAACTTGACAAGACTATAAGTACAATAATGTCAGTTGTATGTGCTATTAGTATGAGTTTGTATAATTCTAGCAGTAATATTTAGATTTATATTACGTCAAACAATGAGGTCACCTTATAGTTCATTTCTAGACATTAATAGAAATGTTTTGAATATCTTGATAATTAATTTGAATCATAGAATAGATTTGATGCAGTTAGGATTTGGAAAACAGAAAAGAATATTCTCAAACGTTTTGGAAGTTATCTTCCAGTTGCTCTATCAACATTTAAACATCAGCTAACAACTATCCAGGCATGTTTTTAAATAGTTCTCTTTAATTTCTTCTGGTTGCTCCCGCATCCTTTCTTTATTGACCTAACCGACGGAAACTTATTTGTGTATGAGTCTTTAATGAATTGGCACTCCCATCGCGAACTTTTTATCAGGGCCGAATTAATGTCTCGTGGATGGGGATTATATGCACGCCTTCTTCTTCATAAACGGAATTCGGTTGATTTTCGTAGGAGGGACAAATTTTCGCTTTGTCGCTCGGTTTGGGCAAGGGATCATTCACGAACATCCGTCCTCAGCACGGAACCGTAAGAGATCTTTATTGCCAATTTCCTTAGAAATGAAAGGCTGAAGATTGCCACATTAAAACTGTAACTTCAATGAGTGGCGTAACCATAAAATAGATTCGGTGCGCAGGGATGGGGCTAATACTGACTCTTCATTGCCAACTGTACCTGAGGAATTAGTTCTCCAATCGTATGGTTTCTTTATTATTGGCTTTATTGGTACATTAATTTTTGTTAGTATTTTTCTAACACAGAAAAAACCACTTTGAATTAAATTGCTAGTGGCGCAGACTTTATTCTTCTGGGGATAAAATTTCGGGTGGGGCTTTAGCCTAATCAGTACCCACACTGGCTATGCCACTCACATCAATGGAAATTACCACAAGTACGACTAAAACTAAATAATTTTCACTAATCAACAGACAAGAAACTAGCTGGAGATTTTTGTCTTTATTATTTCCTCAGCAAAGCTCAAGAGGTAAAAATGTACAAATAAGTTTAATTGATGCATACGACATGACAAACGATAGTGAAATTATTGCGTAGTGGTATGGATTAAGTTAATATTAAATAGTAAGGACATAAATTAGGCCAGCTTTAAAAGTTCCAAAGAGTTTTTTTGCACGAATATAAATCACTGGACACATGAAAAATAATTGGAAAAAATTCAAACGGGAAGGAACGAATGACCCCATTCTTGAATACAAGCATAAGGAAATTTTTAAAATACTAAGCATTTCAGCATTATCTTAGAGCTGTGTAGCCCGTAAGTATAAACGGGCGTAGTCTGGCGACATCGGAGTCATGGATACGGAGAAGGATTGATAAATTTTGATGCGACGAACGAATAAGTGTAACGAGTGTGGGCCAGAAGGAAGTTTGTAAGAGAAACTCGAAGAAGGCATAAAAGGTGATCGGGGAAGATATGGAGAGGTAGTGTGATGTTAAAGGCTGTTTTAGAGGGGAGATGTTAATATAAGCTGGAAAGAAGGATTAAGAGAGGCATTCTGGACCGCATGAAGGGGAGAGGACCTTTGAGTACATCAAAAGATAATGGCCCAGGAAAGAAAGTGCTTACGTTATGCAGAAGCATTGATATTAAGTGGTTTTCAGGGATCGCCCAAAACTTTTCTCTACACCAAGTTGTTCCCAACCTAGGAAATCTAGAAAATCCGGGTTTCACCAAAAAATAAAGAAATGTTTTTTTCTAGTTGTGTAGATTACATTAAGTAAGTACACAGATTGAATATGAATGCTACACTTTTTAAGGATTTTTATAAATAATTTTGTTAAATGAATGTGGAATATTTATATACTTATATTACGTATGGAGAAAGATGAAACATTTGAAATAATGGGCGGCAGGAAAACGAACGAAGATGATCTGGGCAAGGCAGAGGAGGAGAAAAGGGTATTGTGATAAATCCAAAGACAGGAAAAATTGGATTCAGGGCCTACTAGAGGTAATGGATTATTTCAGACTGTGATAGAGGGGAGAATGTTGGATAAAGCGAGGCAGATGGAAAAAGAGATTCGGCATGCTGGACGGAATAAAGGGTGGCAGAAGGTATGCGGAAATGGAGAACGGTTTGTTGAAGTGTGGGCTGCGGAGATGTTAGTGTCGTGCGTCCATCAGAAACCTATGCGAACCGAATCTATATTACCATTAAAATATATAAGTATAATTAGAAAACTTTCCTCATCATAAATATCACAAAATCATTAACACCAGTAATACTTCAAGCTGCTCAAGTCCCACCTTATAGGCTTTCAGGTCCCTTTAGTGGGGCATGTCCCAGCAATAAGGAAACGCTGCTCTAAACGATAGAGTCCCTTTAAATAATACTTAATAATTAGCAGCACCCGATGCAGGGGTGAAAATTTATCCGAGAACGCGCTCCTGGCTTTGAACCGCTGAAGCGGATGGCTCTATCCGAAAGAAAAACACAGAAAGAGGCGAAATAGCTTGACTGTCGGGGGGCAGAACGAGAATTAGATCATACCCGAAGGGAATATGAAGAGTAGGGAAAATGCGCAAGAAGGGGATTGCGGCATACATGAGAAGATGGTTGCCTTCTCTCTCCACCGTGCCACGTTGAAATGCAGATGTGGACGACAAGAAGAGAGCTTCCCCTCCCCCTGTTTCCCACTCCGCTTCGCTTTCATCCACTGTCCTCCGCACCGAGCACAGTGGGGTGGAAAAATTAACGGTAGGAATGATACATTTCCATACGTCATTCCCCACGAGGTGGGCCATTAGCAAATATAATGGATGGGCTTCGGAGAGTTTTAACGGATCGCCTGCAGTGCGAAAACAAAAGCAGAAAGAGAATCAATTACCTCGCATGCCATTTGCTTCCACTGCCTTGGTTACCGAAAGTCGACGACGAAATCTTCGGGAGATTTGAGCGCGATGTCCCAGGTAGGCACTTAAAGATATGATATCCTCAAAGAAAAAAAATCGCACAAATCACGATGGATAGCGGCCTAAATTGTTCAAGATGATTCTCTAAAATTTTAATTTGGAGTGGAAGAAACAACAACATGAAGAAAACGATGCCAAAGACAGCTGAACTTATCAAATGACGCCAAAGACAGCTGAACTTATCAAATTTGCAATTCAAATACTTTACGACGCTTGGAATGTTCAACTGACGCAGCTTCCTCAAATCCATTAAGAATGAGATCGTTGGCACATCTAATTCCAGCTGTGAAAGAATGTAGGTACCTGCGGAACCATGAAAGGTTGAATAGACAGTAAAACGGGACGTATTCAATACATTTAAATGGACAAAGCGTAAGCAATGCGAATTTAAATCTTTGAGAGCGCACCACGGTGCACCGAAGTTAGGGCTTTCTTGAGAGCCCATAAATTAATTTCCGAATCGATTATTTATGCAGAGAGGTAGCTCGTAAAATACATCAAAGAGCTACTAACATACGTACACGCACAACACTAATAGATAACCTTTGGTTTACGACGGTTCACTCCCCGATCCCATTAGCTCGAGCCCTAAAGAAAATCAGGAAGGATGGGAGGGGACGTCCTCCCTTGAATCCTCTATGCACGCCCTTCCTTCGTACCACCTTGATATTCAATGGAACGATTGAAAAAGTCGACGCAATTCATCGTGGAAAATACCACTTCCCTTCGTGTACACAAGAGGTCATGTGGACTGAATCCAGGAACACCTCTTCCGGTATGTATGTACCCACAAACAGGACGTTCCTTCACTCGTGGTCAACCTGCACGGACTCCTCGAACGCTACTCCGGGAGCACAAAAGCTTATGCGCCGCCGAGGAACTCTCGGAGTGAAATTCACCAGGAATGCGAGCCCCCGCGAGACAAAAGTGCACCCGCGGAGGGGCGGGGCGTCCCCGGCCAGGATTCCGACGACGTGGTCGAGGTTTCCCCGGACCCACGCGCATTATCTTGGCACCTGAATCTCGCGCGGGGCGCGCTTTACGGCTTCATCTCGCCTGTAACCCCCTTGCGCT
>LYUA01000145.1:113216-130412 GCA_002093875.1 Calopteryx splendens
CCCCCGACAGTCCCACTGTCTTCCCCCCCCCCTCTCCCCACCCTCCCAATCACCCACCGCCAGCTAGGGATAAATCACCGAGTCTTTAAGGACGGAACGAGCGGTCTTGGGGTGGCTTCCCTCACTCTCCCCCACGTTTTTGCCGTCATCACTCACTCAATCCGATCCCGCTCTCCCTCTGCTCTCTCCTCGGCCGGTTTCCCTCTTCCCCTTCTCTCTCTCTCTCTCCCTATTTCAGTGCTTTCGGTCGCGCTCTCCTCACCGCCGAGAACCACACAAGAGACGCGCGCCAAGCCAACGTCGTTCGCCGATAACTCCCGCTCCACGCCGATTTAAATTTCCGAGTAGTGCACGGCGGAGTCAGAGGCTTCATGATGGCGGGACATTAAGGAAGAAGAGGGAGATTTGGTAACCGTATCAGGTCACCGAATACGACGGCTCTACCGAGGGTTTTTCTTTTTACCATTAATGCATCAATTTTTCAGCTTCATTCACAATACCTTGGCCAGAAATACTGAATGCTAAGAGGTTTACTTTCCCTAGGGGATCGAGAGTATTTGGACAGATAAGCACACAGAAGGAGACATATCGCACATCGCTCTTCCTCAAGCTTCAAATCCGAGCGTTTGAAAGACTGGAATGCCTCCCATTGCTTAACACTGCACACGAGCTGCTCTCAGCACAGGACTTATTTTAAACAGATGGCTGTATGTGATGTAGTGATTAATAATTACTGGTATAATTTTTCTGCAATAATATGCTGCTTTGAATGGCATAAGCCTTTTAAAAAAATAGTCACCATCAAGGGCAATTTTCCTATTATTGGTAGGTTTTCTACGCTCGAATAGAGTAGTTTCAGGCGTGATATGGTGGAATTGGAACATATTAATTATTAAAAGATAGCAATCTTCATCCCCTGAAGATGATGCAGTACATCAAAACCTGGTCAGAATAAAGTATATTTCAACTAGTGGAAATTTTCTATCCTATAATCATTAATATGTTTTCTACTGTACCCAACGAATATTATATGCTACGTAGGTATCACGTGAATTTCCTTATGCTTTCAAGGAAGTGCATTATTTCCTCCTTCGGTTCTTCGTGCCTCATACCTCCCTTCATGCCATTTAAATAGTCTATTCTCTCCCAATCTCCAACTCTTTTATCTAACACGCTCCCATTTATTACGGTCTCAAACACCCCACCAGCTCACTATATTTACTCTTCCCACTTTTTCTGTTCTTCGGATTTTACCTAGCAACATCTTTTCTCCCACCATATTCTAAACTTCGTCGTTAGACTCCCTCTCCGTCCAATGTACTCACACAATTCTTCTCCACACCCACGCATTAAAAGTTACTAATTTACGCTCATCCTCTTTACTCAAAGACCAAGTTTCGGATCCAACCGGGAACTACGCTCAATATCAAAGTCTTTACTGATATTTTCTTTTCGTCCTAAGTATACAACTGCCATCAATTCCCTTCTTCCGGTGGCGGCGGGCTAACGTCCTCGCTTGTCAAACCAAAGGTCGCGGGTTGGATTCCCGCCTAGGTGGGTATTCCTTGACCACCTAGGGTTTGGGTGTTTGTAATTGTCCCTGTTACGTTTATAAACTGATGTAAAAGTCAACGATTTGGCTGTTTTCGCATTAATGATAAATATATAAATAAATACTTCCTTCGCCAACGCTCTCCTAATATCCCTACCACTACGCTCATTTCCTCCATTATGCTCACCCAAATATGTTAACTTCTCCACGTGCTATATTTTATTCCCTCCAATATTAATGTTTGACCAGCATTCATGCCTCTTGAAAACCTCAAGAATTTGACATTCATGTGCTTGATCTGCATTCTATATTTATTGTATTGCTTCTATATATCGCTCAACAATAACTGCATCTCCTTGGATGAATGATCAACTATTCCTTGATCGTGTGCAAACCTAATTAAATTAGTCACCTCACCACCCCCTTTCATTCCCAGGTCAACCACTTCCCATGCCTCCGTTATCATTTCGTCCGGTTTACATGTGTTAAAAAATCGCGGTGATAACGGAGAACCTTATTATACTCCCCTGCCTATCACTGTCCATCCAGATTCTCCCTCCACTCCCCTTAATTATGCCGTCTGACTTATACAAAGATTTCGAATTACTCGTCTATCCCTCCAGTCTACCCCTATATTCCGCAACCCTTTTATCAGCTAAAAAAGTGATATAAGTACATACTGAATTAAATTTTAGCTAAATATTACAATTTTCATTCGATACCGTAATATTTACGATTAGATGTGGTGATAATTATCGGTATTAAGGAGCTGTCATACTTGTTCATGTTTATGTATTTTGTCTTTCTTTCTGGTGAAAAAAATATTATAACGTCCCTTATAATACTAAACTAATTAGGTACTGAGAAAATTGTTCCAATTATTTTTTGAAACACTTAAACAGTAAATCTAGGCATATATTTTGAACACTATGTACAGTTAGAATGTCCTGGTAAAAACGGCAAAAGGTTTGAAAGCGAACGGGATTTCGAAAAGGAGACTTGAGGAATTATTTCGCCTCGGAAAATATATAAATCACGGACTTTGAGGGCATTCGCCGGTTTATTCGAGAAGGTTATATCCCTCTCAGCTTCATAACGATGGACCCATCGTGGGAAAACATCTGCACTTCTCTCGATGGACATAGCTTGAAAACGTCTTACATATTTTCTTCTATTTCCTTAGCCTGCTTTCCCGTTCGCCTTTTCCATTATCCTCGCACGGCCTTGCCACACTCCACCGCTGATTACAGCCGTGAATTTGCACGCTTCGAGTGGAAGATAAACACTCAAAGAGGTTCCTTACTCTGCAGACGCCTTGCCGGTCCTCCAGTGGTCGAGAGTGGAATAGCGACGAGGAGGTGCACACCCCCTGACTTAACCGAAACGATAAATTCCGATGAGGAAAGTAGTTTAGAGTGATTGCGATTGCACACCTTGAAGGAGATGGATACTAAGGGCCTTAAGCACCGATGAAGAAAGCGATGGAGATTATTTATGGGCGATCTGAGGACCAGGCAGTTCTCGCGCACTTCAATAGGGGGTTGGTACGTACCAGATCTTTTGAGATTCTAACGCGTGAAGAAGGTAGGTCTTCCGTACATTTTAAACCGAAGCGGACAACAAAAACATGTTTATCGGGCCCAGGATCTGTTATCGCCATCGGCGGCTACGCTTCTTATCTCTGTAAGAATCCTTCAAGCGTCACTTACAACGCAGAAAGTGATTCTTATACATTCGTCATCCATAATCACCAAATGCAACATGATTAAATTCCCATTAGTGGCTGGCATTCGAGGGCATCTGGTAGTGGGATTCATGTCTTATTTCATACGAATGCTCACCTTTGACACACACTCGTGACTTGGACCAGAGAAACAACACTCCGAAACGGCGCAAAATATTATGCGCCCTTCATTCAACTATCACAAGGCGAGCAAAAAAAATCGCTACAGTTTGATGAATTATTTTCGCGACAGAAAATAATGGCGGAATATGAAATGTGCTCGCCAGTGGGAATATCAAAGAATCAATCTCCGAGCTATTCTAAGCATCCGAGGCGCCTCCATTAGTGTTCACAAGTCACATTATATATCACTTTAATTTAACAATCGATATCATTTGCTACTTTAAATATTTTTTCCTACGCTCCAGTCCACCGAACTATTTCTTTATCTTGTGAGGTTCATTCATATCCCGTCTTCTTCAATGTCCTTTAAAATATTGTATGCTGATAATACAATATTTCTTCATTTAATATAAATTTAGTCACCAGACTATTATCAACGCCCACGTACCTATTCCTCATAGCCACTTATCCCCGGGGATCAAGAAGGATTGTATCACAGCTAGATTAATTGTCAGAATGAAAATTCAAACGCTCCCCTGAGAAAACACGCCCAAATATTTCCTTCTAAAAATTAAGCAACTATTCTAAAAACACCCTTCAGTAGCTATGGTTAAGTTTATAATACTTTATCATTTATCTGTTTATATTTGAAATCAGCCTCCTACCCAAAAGCCATTGATATCCATCCATCCATCGATTAAAAAAACCATCACATTGAATCACAGCAAAAATATTAAGGCTTTCGTAGACCTAATAGCAAGTTTTTCCCACTTTGGTTGGGAACTTTCGGTTTAGGGTTAGAGTGCTAGCACCGTATCCGTAGAGATTTTATCCAGTCTAATCAATAAATCTAATACCTACTCATTTAAAAACATTCACAAACAAATTTCTAGTTACTATAAGAAGAAAAAACAATTAACATGCATTATACTAACACTATATCATTGGGTCTACTGATACATAGTTGTATTTAAGATTGAAACGAAACAAAAACTATTAAGTTAACTTGATGAACGAAGTATATCCATGTATCGACACGAAACAAGAAGAAATAACTGCATTTCGTGGTACAAATTGACGAAATATTGTGCTACCGCGAGGACAGGAATACGGATGATCGAGGAGCCAAACAAAGCGGAACTGGTAAATAAAGATGGACGTCTCTGTGGATTAATTGCTATCGCGGGCGGATTGTGAGAATCCCCCTTTACGATCGGTTACCTTTGAAAGCTACCGCGGTAAGGAATTATGAAAAAGATTGTGGGGCAGCGAAGGACATTAAGAGACTCGTAAGTTGATTTGATGAGCGAAATAATACTTCCGTTGAGCTCGGCGGGAGAATTTTGATTCGCTTCGGCTTACGTGCCCGGAGAAGAACGGGTGGCAATGAACGTGGACATGACGCATGGGGCGTTTGTATTGCTTCAAGTCATTCCACCGATAGGTCGACTTCGTCCGCGGAACAAAAAGTCAGGAAATCGCGCTTTATGTCACAAGGATCACAACCTTAACGTCACTCATCCCATCTGTCTCGACACCCGCTGAGAACGAACCACCGCGTACCGATAGTAGCGGAGGAAATACCACGAATTACTCAAAGGACGCTCATCGGTAAAAAAATTTATACCTTTTTAAACGATTCTCTAAGATAATTTTTTAACTTTCAAAGTCGCACGATGAATCAGGGACTAACGAAAGTGACAGTTTAAGTGCCTTTTAACAATAATAAAAGCGTTCGATGTCGTACTCCCTAAGCCGTGTCATTAATTTCAGGTGTCAGCATGTCGGATAAACGTTCGCAATGGAAAGGTATCGTTAAAGTATTGGAAAAATAACGAATAAAAAAATCCAGGAAAAATGCTCAAATTTGCTAACGGGGACGACCTGAGCTATCGTCGATTAATCATACCCGTTGAGTCTGCAACTGCAGAGTCAAGGCTTTTGAGAGACGGAATGATTTCCAGTGTAGAATCTCTACCGTAAGAACACCAATGACAATTTAACGCGTTCAACACGCCTACATCTAAATTATGTAATAATGCCCTTCGATTTCTAAGACATTATGTGAAACTAAATTTTACTTTTTTACAACTTATTTGATGCTTTTTTACCACTCATTTGATGCTTTCATTACTTAATAATTACTCGTCATGTCTTGGTCAATATAGCACATTACTGTACGCATAATATTAATAAGTAGCTTTCAATCATAACTTTAAGATAACCTGTAAAAGATATAATCACAGATTTTTAAAGTTTCATTCAGCAATACAAAATATATTAAGAGAAACGAATTTTACAACGGACTAGCATTCTCACCACGATAACGATTAAGTGAGGCACCTAATAACCCCGCTTTGATTTCAGATAATTCATCATATACTGGCAACGCAACGTATGCTCTAAATTATTGTATGCCCACACAGCACCCAACCGATATTTCTGATAATCGTAGGCCTTAGTGGACGAGAAATAAGCTGAGAGTACGTCAAATAAAAAGTTCAAAATATAAGTATCATAAAAGGTCCAGTTATTCGTACACACCTATCAATCATCTGAATATTAGTTTGTAGGTACTATGTGGAGACGAATATGATAACTCCAGTCTTAAATAAATTATTAGGAAATATGGATAAAATAACAGAAGGGAAAATTTTGTAAACAGAAAATCATGCTACAACTTACTGAATTGAGTGTCCATTTCAGCATGCATATGGCACAGTATGTTGCCAAAGAGAAGACCCCATTCTTTCTTACCTGAAATAAAATAAAGAAATACATAAGTGACATAATACTTAACGATAATGGAAGGAGTGCAAAATATCACCACATTCTACTATTAGACTGCGATTTTACTTTTTAACAATTGCTTGTTCACCAGCGATAAATTCCTTGAACATACACAAAGATCTGCACAGCATCAAATTATCTTTATTTTTTATATCAACACCAGCAAAAACAACCCACTTGAAATAAACTTCACGCATCTCATAAACTACGTTTCAGCACTCAAAATTCTTTACCTTTCCATATATCCTTCACTACATTTAAACTTGCCTTAAGCACATATATTAATAAAATACTGTAAAGGTTGTTTTTCACACTTTGTTCAACATCAAACCGACCATGTTTTCGCAACAGGGTGCCATTTTCAAGGTGTGAAATTAGAGTATGCGGGCCTGTCTGTTTACAAAAAAGGATGAGGAAGGGGGTTGGAGGGAGCGGGAGTGAACCCCCAACCCCCTAATCAATCTTTTTGTGTACATGCCCAGTCCGCACACGTGAATTGAGGGCCCCTGGAAGAGTCGAAACTATGGCTGGTTTAAAATTAACTTAAGTGTGAGCATCAAACTGTGATTTTAATATTTTTTAATAATCAAATTGTATTCTATATTCAATTAAAAACCACAAAGGCATGCATATCACGCATTTTCACACAGTGATTCGTAAGACACTCTCACATTGGGACGTCTTCACCCTCGGAAATGACACCAAGACGGGGATTTTTTAAAAAGTAAGAGGAATATTACCAAGTTATTTTATTTCGTAATTGAATTATTCCACAAGGCTTGGCCTGAATGCATTGAAACAATCCCACAGATGTCTAAACTACATCGTTATCAACACAGAAAGTCAAGTGAGATAACCCAAGTAAAATAAACTAATGGAATTAAACATTTGCGTTTATCTTCATGGAAGAAGGGTCACACAGGGATATAACTAATAGCAGATCATTCACCGTTAAGAGTAAAAGAAACGGGCGCATATTTTTCCCAAAAATAAAACACATTATGATTAAATACATTTTTTTCAACAAATGCATTTTTTTAACAAATCCTCCATGGGTGGGATGAAAACGTTTCACTGGCAGTTGTTTTGGGATCCAAGGATAAGCACATCAACATTCGGGAACCAGACCTATAAATCTACGCCCGCGCGGATATTTCTTTCGCTGAGTTAAGAACCGCGTCCCTATCACGGCTGAGTTGAGGGTTCGCTCGCGTTCAACGGCGTGGGCGAAGTGTTGGCAGCGTGGTTTGAAAGCGCGCTGACCTGCCGATTGGTGCGGGCAGGCAGCCTCATTTTAATGACGAGCTCGAAACGAAAATAAAACACGAGTCGAAAGCTTTTCTTTGCTTTGCCGACCGAAAGAAACCACCCATTTCCCGACGACCCCTTTGATGCCTTTCCCCATTGAGAGGTGATATATCTGTGCCGGCGCGTTAAATTTGCGGCGAGCACGAAATGGCGTAATTCACTCCTCGCCGAGGGAAAAAAAATAAAAATCGACTTCAAAAACTAAACAAAAACCCCACGCACCTACAACCAAAGAACCGACATCCATGGCCAAACACCACCAGCCACAACAACCACGCTCGCTAGCCCAATCCGCACCAAAAATCTTTCGCCGACTTCCTCCTACCAGCAGAAACACATCCCTGGAGAGCGCTTCGAAACGGGACTACTCGATGAAAATTAAGTCTCGCAAGAGAGTCGGCGGATTGACGTCGCGATTCCAACGGAGCACCTCGCATTTCATGTCGGATTAAGTAAGATCTCTTTTTGAAGTTTTTATTTTCTATCACTAACATCCATACCATGGCATACGTTTCCACCCGAGTAGTGTCAGCCAACCATGGTTCCTGATCCCACCACAGTTGAGCAATCGTGATAACTCATCTACCTTGGTAATTTCTTTGTGGTGGGAACGCAATTAAATGAAGATCTTGGTAGGACGGCATCATGGGAAAAAAGTGGAATCCAGGAATAAGGGGACGGATCATATACGAGATTTTCAAAAGAGAAAGCCCGGTGTGTTGTTTTGAAGCAATAAGAGTAGAGGAATTAAGTGTTTTGTGAATCAGTGAACTTCCCTGTTGATCACAAATTAATTATTTGGAATATTACTTTGTTTTCCTATTCTTCAATCTTGCACTGTATCATACTTCGAGTGGGCATATTTTCTAATGAAAATCCTTTGTGGTTAAATACAATCATTACTAATATTATAAATTTATCACGGGATGGACAACTGAGTTATACTATATTCGTGAGACAAAAAACACGTAACTCAGGCCAAAAAATATTGTTTGCCGATTAATTGGATCTACTGGAATAGGTACATGGAATGTTGGTAGCTGCCTCGTCACAAAAACATTGAGTTACCATGGTAGGACGTTGCTGGTTGGTACGTAGATAGGTCATAAGATCAAATCCTACGATGGTAAGATGTTAGTAATGGAAACAAGGCATTAGGATTTTACGACATTTTGCAATAGGTATCTTGCGCTACTCGACAGCGCACTACTAATACTAAAACCTACGCAAAAATGATATCGGTGCAGCCAACGACCCGAAAGGTCGGGTTGACAAACAAGTGCAGAGCACACTTTGTACTAGGCCCTACGGAATGAGACAATGTGAGCACTCAGGGTAGGGACTGATTTTTCCCTGTCCAGCCTTCATTTTCCCAGAAAGTAACCCCCCCAACAAAATCGCATAACCTGGGAATGACCGACGACATCACCCCGATTAGAAACCCTACCCTGCGGTCATTAGAAAAATCACTCCAAACAAACGGGCACATAACACCTACTACCCGTATATCGGTTTAAGGATCGATATCACTGGATACATGTCACGATCACCTTGATACACGAATACTCGTATTTTTTTAAATCGACAGTTGCCATTGGAACTGGAATACTAATGCACATAGAAAATTGGCATTGCAACATCGAATTCGGCCATCAAGTAATGTACTCCACAATGTGGCATTACTTTGGTGGCTTACCGTAATAATTTGATATTGCGTGAACATCGAACCTCACTATCAATGCGACAAAATATCCAAAAATCTTACAGAAAAAACCGATTCAAAGAATCGGCGAACGCCCCTAATATGAGTTGAGCTATAACATTGTCATCATGACTTAACTGGATAAATCGAACAATGGACGCCGTTGCTTTGGCCTCGCACAAAAGGAGTCCTAAACTATTGCAGGAGCCTGGTAAGATGGGGCTAAAGAATGCTTTTCCGCCTACGACCACCGATAATCCATAATCCAATTGGCCCCAATTGATTCTGACAAAAAGTAATTCATGTCACTACAAAGAACGGCTAATTGATTCCTGAAAGCCAATGATTAATGGCCGTTTTTAATACTTTGACGATGCACTCGTTGTGAAGTTTAAAATTTATATTCTTCCCAAGAGAAGTAGATACTGGGACATTTTTAGCAGAATAGAATAATAGGCATGCTAACAGCGATGGTCAGGAAATATAACGGTAACTTAGAAAATTCTGGTCATGGAAATAAGGGGCGGTTCGTACGATATTAAAATACGGGGAGGCTGCCTGTCAACGCCAGTATCAAGTTTTACGGCCATTAAATATTATATGTCGTTACATAATTTCCCGGCCAGTTTAATCAGGAGGGTAACGCGCCCGCGCTCTAACCCAAAGTTCGCGAGTTTGAGTCCCGCCTCGGGCATGGGTGTTGCTTTAAAATAAAATAGTGGATCCGTCCCTGAAAACCTGTTGCCGGCTCGAAAAGTGGCCCATCGGGAACCAGGGGTCGCTGGCTATCAGAGACGTCTAGACGTGCCGACCGAAACGTCAGTCGAGAAATAAATTACGGGTGGGTTCAATCTAATCTCGGTCCGGTTGTCCTCTTTTCCCCTATTACGTAAATTTGTCACTTGAAATAATTAAAAAAATGGTAGATCTACTATGCACTAATTGTCAGTATGTTATATGCTTTTGTATTCAATAATGTGACAAGATACGCAACAATGAGGCAATATCGGTCGCGCCGACCCAATTCCTACCAATCGCAGCCCTCGGTGGCAGCGGGATAACGTCCTCGCCCGCCAATTCAGAGACTACGGGTTCGATTCCCGCCTACGTGGGTTTTCCTCCACCTGGAGCTCGGGAGTTTGAAGTTGCCGTTGTTATTACAAGTCACACAAATACATTTCCTGCATTGAAAATGCAGGGGTTCAAACCTGTGAAGATACTACATCAAATCAAATATTTTTGTTATTATCGTTAATACCCACATGAGAGCAATAAGTAAATTGCAATAGCTTCCGTAAATAATATTCTAAATATAAAAACCTACGAATGAAATTACGCCGCGTATAGTAGTCGATTCAAAAATAGGTAGATACGACATGGGCTGGTACTATTACAGTCCTGAAGAGCTGATTCTAAGGTTTGAGCTGGCACTGTGACAATCCGAGGCCATTACCTATACCGGCGTACATTTTACGGGAAATGAGGCGGTGAATGGAGGAGAATTGATGCTCTAATTTAAATGGGCCCCTGGGCTGTATCCTAAAAGCTAGTGTGCGTCCGAATGTTCCCCACTGGACGAGAAAGGGATTGGTATTGATTTGAGCGATAATGGCATCAAACACGGTAAGGAGGCTTTTCGATTCCTTCTCGATTGCAGTTCTGCGGACCTCCGTTAAGAGCAGCTCCTGCTTTGTCGGGATATTCAAATATGTATGATGATATGATAGCGGAGTAAGTAAAAATGTGGAAATCCACGTATTTACGCGACTTATGTGATCGTTTATGATCTTGGAGATAAAAATGAGGCTTGCAGAAATGGAAAAAAATCTTAGTAGAACGCTTCTCCTACGGTTTACATGGGGAATAAAAGCTAAAAATCTTTCGACGATTTTGACATGAAGCTAGCCAGTTTACGTTACTTTTGTGCCTGCACTGGGCTCCTGTGCTTAAAAGGAGACTTGTAAATGTAAATAGGTACACAAGGAGGAATTATGGAAATATTTCCGGGCAAAAATTGGAAGAAATTGGCTAGTCCGTGCAAATAATATCTAGTGCTGGTCATCAAATTAAAATACCTAAAGATTGTTTGTATCCCGTTAGGTGTAGCCAGGAAGTCACATAATTTTACCATGCCACAATAGGAGTTCTTAATTTTGTATAGTATATTTACAATTACCGATTTTTTATGTAAAGAGCAGTTACAATTCTTAAATATTAAGAGGTCGTGCCAATACTAACATTTTTACGTGATCATGCAGTGATAAAAGATCTTCTACAAAAATATTCTCATCTGTATCTGATTGCATAACTGAATTCATTGCTCGTGATGGCGAATAAGGAGCTTGAATTTGAAGAAGCATTACGTAAAACATTAATTTCATGGAGAAGAAGAAATCTGATTAGGCAATTGTCTATTCCGCCTTACTCTGAAAGTTAGTGTATTAAACATACAAAAATATTGAGTAACTTAATGTTCATTTTAACTCGGATGAAAATTCTTTTTATGCATATATTTGTTCTAGAGAAAACAAAAATCAGCGTCAAAGAGGAATTCCTCCTCTCCTCTTATGTGCCTACACACAACGAAATGCATTTGCTTTTGCCTCCCCCCCCCCTTACGACTAAATGCAGTGGTAGTAAATAACCATAATTTAAATGTGTGACATTATCGTTATCTCCAGCCGCAAATTCTCGGGCGAACGAAATAATAACATAATCAAAAATTAGCACGCTTGCAGAGAGTTCTTTCTGTGAAAGTATTCCGTGAGAGAAAAAAACGCAATTTCGAAACGGGAATAATTCATCTCCCTCAAGAGTCACCGGGGTAAATGGCATGCGCGCCAGCATTTTCGCATCGTCCCGTCCAAACTTGATCATTAGGGGTGTGCATGAAATGGAAAGCGATGAATTATGCATTTCCCTCCTCAAGCCTGGAGCAGCTCCACGCCACCCGCCGTCGGGCGCCTAAAAATAAAGTCACGCTGAGCGTAAAAAGGCGCTCGAAACAGTCGAAAGTGCGTCCATCTCCCGAGTGCTCCTCCTCCCTGTGATAGCCACCACACGACATCTACCTACTGCCCGCGTCCAACCCCGAGTCTCTCCGCGCGCCCCTTTCGCCACAATCCTCATATTCTGACCATATTCCGCCAATTTTCTCGCGGCCTCGCAAAGACACGCAGCTCCATTCTCGTGAAAACGAAGAAAATAAAAATACAGGGCGATTATCTCCATATAAGGAAGCTCCAGAGAGAGATCCGCGGAAGTTCATGCATTAAAAGTGGATAATGGATTGGTCTTGGTTCTGAATTCCTCACAGCCGCGTCACAAAAATCCACTGCAACCGAAGCACCGTTAGCGCGGAGGGGAGGTGAGAAACGTGTTGAAGGAGACTGCCGACACCAATATTCTCTCTCGTCACCGAGTCTCGTTTTTTCTCATAATCTCTCAAGGATACGGCAAACAAATATATCGGCGGCTAAGGTTTAAAACGATAACGTAGACAACCATGCAAGGACCTTCGACTCGCCGGGCCCGTGATACACACCCCAATAATCGATCCACGTGGGAGCTTAAGGTGGAGAAATTAATTCTAAAATGTATAAAGAAAATAAACAAAGGAAAAATCTATTGCAGGAAGCAGATGCCATACAAATTGTAGAAAGGGTTAAAATTACAAAAACATACAATTAAAAATTTCTGAAAATTCATTGATACCCGCCACATAAATTTTGCGTCGGAATTAAACAACATGTGGGTGCACAAGCCTACAATACAGCTCATTTTAACGGCGATAAGAAATATACCAGCATTACCATACACCCCTGCCTCGGTAATGCGCAGAAGTGTGCAGCCTTGATGAGTCGAGCCATAAGTTAAAAATGTCTCTACAATGGCCGAATGACTAACTACATACTACATATTATGATCATTTAATTATTTGTCCAGGCATGAAATCCACGATATGAGATAAGATTAAGATGTTTACACGTTAAAACAGTTTATTATATACAATGCAACTGACCTCTGCACATGAGTTCAAAAGTAATTTCATTCCACATCTGCATAACAGCAACATTTCTTACTTATTTTGCAGTGATCAAAGCTGTTGGCACGAAATTGCCTCAGTAACACCTTCATCTCAAACTGAATTATTCAAATTTGAAGTCGTTTATAAATGAGTGGCACGAGAGGGGGAGATTTTAAGTGGAACACATTGAAGAAAATAAATTGAAAAGGTATGTACTGAAATGTGAAATCAGGAAGTCACCGAAAGCGTTATAGGATGAGCAAAACTCGTTGGCGTAAGTTCATTACTTCAAAGGGAAAAACTGATAGATAGTGAAAAGACGAAGCTCGTAGGCACAAGAAATGATTTTCGATTGGCGTCTCCAAGGCAATACCCATTCAGGATTCAAACAGGCCATCAGATTTTAATTTACCACGTAACTAATAGCAGAGGTATTTCTTCACGAAGGAGGAGAATCCATTGTGAGAGGAATCAACTGTGAGGAAAGACCACGCGAGATGTGCCGGCTCTATATGAAGCATTAATATGTGGTATAACGACTATAGTGAGATCATAGAGAAATGAAGACCCTAAACTTTACAACCGTCATCGAATAGAGGAAAACCTTCCCCATTAAGCTTATTATATGTTAAGCATAGACTATTCTCTCCTCAATTCACCCTTTCCACCAGCTCTCCGTCACTTCCAAGCCAGTAAACACAGCTTATCATTCCAAACCGCCTTCACACCCACGCCCAATTTCATAGATGCTTATGGAAGCCGATTAACACCATTCACCAAGCATTATATTCAGGACGTCCCACCCCACGCATACCTAAAGAGATTCAAGAGAGCAAAATAAACGCCTTCGACAACTCGATTGTCGCCCATCCCACGAAAGGGATGCAGACCATACGAAATAAGCTGATGAAATGCATTGGGCTTAAGGAGAACAAACATGTTTTTCTACGCCGCACCACCGCAGGCATATGGCCTAAAATATAATCATCGTCTATGGGACAACTTTACGGTGAGAGTTGGTGGTGCTTTTGCTTGGAAATTTCTATGGAGTGGACCGAGACGATTGATTTCCACACAACGCAAAGACTTGAATTAACATCGCTAACGATCAGGTTAAAAAAACGGAATGGCAATTTTTAAAGTAGTTTACACTGACAATGACGAAATAAAAAATTATTAGCAGACACGCTCAATACTCACCGACAAAGAGTCAAATTAACGAAAAACTGACCATATGTAAGTACATTTATCAGATACCTTGCGACCACTGGAAGAAAAATCAATTATAAAATTGTAAAGGAGTCCTCCCTCGGTTATACCTAAGCGGAGACGAGAGGGAAAGATAAAGGTGTGTAAAAAGGGACCATAAAAGGAAACAAGATTATTTTGATGGGGATGGAAGGGAGAGGACAAGCGGGGATCAGAACCACCGGCGTCTCTTTTAAAGCCAGGCAATCGATCATCGAATTTGCATAATTTACGCAGCCTGCGAGAAAAACCGGGATAAGGGCCCTCCCATAAAAGGGATAAGGGGGTAGGGATGGTTTTTCTCTTTTAGAACACTCGGGTACGGATCAACCCAGTATTCAAAACAAGAGTCCCATCTCTCGTTCACTCAGCCAGTCTCCCTCCCCTCCCAACAACATCCCCATCTTTCAGAGGGCACCCGTCCCTTCCCAGCAGCGACTCGTACCCGGCCCACAGGCAGGGGCCGATTGAAACGTGAAGTCGAGTGTGGGGAAGGGGACTGGATGGAATAAGCAAGGCATAGCATGCATGCACGCATGAACCTATAATCCTCTCCGTGCTCGCACGCTTCTTTTCCGCATGCATACATCCGTGCAGGCAAACCAGGAAAAAGGAGCAGAACGGGCAGATTCCGGGGGGAAACAAGCAGAACGGACGGGTTCAAAGTTATTCATCAGGAGGAAACCCAAAAATCAAAATGTTTTACATCACATTGTGATGATCCACCAGCGAAGTCGGCAATCTCCTGAATTTGAGTGAGGCGGTAATATCATTTCACGCCGCGGGCGGAGCTCAAATAGCAAACTGTCGAACCATAATGCTTTCGCCTTAAAATATTCTTCGGCCGCCTTCGAATAATTTTACCGGCATAAATGTTTAGACAATAAAGTGGACATATATGTCTCCGTGCTAGTCGCTGACTATTGACCCGCTTTCTCTACCTAGGTGCTAACTTTCTCCATCCCTCTTCATGTTACTAAGCAAACGTCCATATTTTAGCATGCCTTGCAGCAAAGCTTCCAAAAAAAACCACGGTCGACTCGTCTTTATCACACACCGATAGAGGATTAAACTCAATTTGCAAATTTCACAATATTTCCTCAAAAACACGGCCAAAAAAATCACGAAAATTAATAGCAATATCACTTCGAGGCATAAAAGCATACCTATCACAGATCGTGACTCACCCTACAAGATGGATTTTACTACAGCCAATTTACGTAGAAAATCCTTCGGTAGATTTGGAACGACTAGTTTTTTGCAGAGCGAAAGCATGAGTTTATTACATACTTCTCGAGCCCGATTCCAAGTTTTTATACGTGATATTTTGAATTGAAATAGTAAATATTTTTTACGAATTATTGATGTTGTATACCAAATGACAATTAAGATTACAATTAGATTGTACATCCACGACCAAATCATGCAGTAGATAGAGTTAATAATCAATGGAATTTTGCTAAAAAAATTCTTAGGAATATGAGAAAAAAGTAAAAAAAATAGGGATGACCTCAACAATCCTTGTCATAATCGCGGATTTTCAAAAACATCTACAGCTACATTTTGTGCAACAAAGAAGGCAGGAGAGGAAAACATATCCATCAAATAACAAACAAAAGCAAACCAACAAGGGCTAGTTTAAACATGTAGGTCAACCTCACCAAGTAATCCCTTCGGCACGTCACAAGCGAAAACCACACAATATGAATAGCTGTGGAAGCTCTTTTTCTTATGCCACCAGTGGATTTTCAGAAACACCACGTGCCTGGAAAACACGCCAAGTGCCAGCTTGTTTAAGCCTGGGTTAGACCGGACAATGCAGATTAATTTCATAAATAGGAAACCTGAATTATTTTTACTCGTTTATAAGAATTCTTACAGCAAATGGTACCTCAATTTTTCCTTCCCTGATTGAGTATCATTTTTATGAACGTGTCTTCTACAGGCATTTTAAAATAGTAAAAAAAATTATCCAGTGGTAATACTACGAAAATTTCGACTTTTCGAACCCACGAGCCATCTAAGCAGTGGCGTATATTAAGCTTCCTCGGGGCGAGGAAATACGGCGACAATGATTTGTTATAATTTGTATTCCATTAGCCAAAAAAGAAGTTTTTACAACATTGCTTTCTTATACCAACTATTTAAGTTTAAATTTATAAGGATGACGTTCCGCGCGTTGCAATGAAGTACTTAATAGGTATTTATTAGAATTAAATGGCAGCGAAAATATGAAGAGGACCTGGTGTATAGCTGTTTTTCGGTCAAAGTTAAAATATCAGTTTTAGAAGAAAAACAATGGGACTTTGATTATGAATAATATAATTAGGTGAACATATGATTAAAAAATACAAACTTTAGAATTGCTTTGGTGGTGTTTCACTGTTTTATCATTATTAGTCACAACAGATTCGAATTGTTTTTAATGCTCTTTAACATACATTACTGTGTCTAGTTATGCTACCCTTGAGATTGATGCATCAAAAATAAAAAATATGAAACAATTTTTATTATCCGACCTGAGTTTCAGTCTATAAAAAAGTCATTTTCAGGGTTAAAAATGACTTTAGTATAAATTGAAATCTTATTTAAGAAATAAAGTGTGTATATTGGCTTTACTAAGTTTATTTATTCATATAAATCTTGAAGCACTACACCTATTCTACTATTCTATTCTACAAGATACTCCGCAAGCCGCCGCTAGGGCGTGTGGCAGGAGGGGG
>LYUA01000145.1:150118-160673 GCA_002093875.1 Calopteryx splendens
GGGGGCAAATTGATCGAGAGGAGAATATATGGTGACGGGAAAGCCTCGAGGGAAACAGTACGAGCAGGCGAGCAGCCTTCTTGGCACCAAGGATTTTATAGAACGGAATTCTCGTCGCCGTGCGGTGCATGCATTCTCACAATACCGAGAAAGACGTCAGGCAATTTGCTTTGCGTTGACGTCTTCCGTTAATAAAAACCTAAACAGCAAAACGATAACGGAAATTTTTCCCGCCCGTTTACTTGAGAATATTTTCAGAGGGGATGTGAAGTTAGCTTCTGGGAATGTCGTAACCGATGTACGGCGTTTCATCTCCATTTAGGCTCCCTTGTGATCACTACGCTCAAAGGAGACTCGGTTACAATCACGGAAGCAGTTCGAGAAAACATCTCGCGGAGAGAGGCACTCCACGGATCAGAAACATGGATATTTTTTTCTTCGCGATATAGCTCTCACTACCCATAACGTGATTTTCCTCCGCAGCACAGTTAACGATACTGGATCATGTAACCAAGCCCTAATGACTCGTAATACCGCAAAGAATGGCGTTATTCAAGTGATCAGTAACGCAAAATATAAATAATTGCGTTAGCGTTTTCGGTAACCATCGGGTTAGTAACGACAACGCGCGTCACCACGAAAATCCATGATGATGCCCGTGGAACGTTGAATAAGCATACCAAGGCTCATCAGGAATGGTTACGAGCCTTCGCAAACTGGCATTCAAGACGAATGCTGGATATCAAGTGGATTGATAAAATAAGAAACGAATGAGTAAACAGAGGAAATAAGGGAACAGAATAATATGAAGTACTACACTCGTAGGTAAGGAAAAGAAGAGCCTGATGCATTAAATAAACTGGTAATGCAATGCATATACTAGATCCATGGCGGTAGGAAAAATAAAAGGGATACGACCATCAGAATTATCAAGGGAGAAATATATAATAGGAAAAAATAAAAATGAAAAGAAGAATACATAGAACAGAGATGCCAAAACTTTTATTTCCAGTGGGCCAGATTGTATATCGCTCGAGGGTAGGTGGACTGCACTTTTTATATAGTGCATGTGCCTAAAATATTTTTCGAAAAAAAATGAGACATTTATTGAATTCAGGTTTTAGAATTCGATTTCTTTCAGGTGTTTTTCGCCTAATGCCAAATGAATGAAACTCATGTAATTGCTATATTTTGATGGCAACATTTTCATAAGACATCGTCGTCCGTGAAATTATAAGAAGCATCCCTTTAACTTGAAAGAAGCTAGAGCAAGTAAAGCATTTCGGGGAATTGTATAATTTTTCCAAGTGTAATTTTTGCCAATCGGATTGGTCCTCGGATTGGTAACGGCTTACGTGCCACGAAATACCTAGAATTTTTGCCCTGGGTACTGGTAACTAGGATTCGTACAGAATTTACTGGTACAGAGATACCAGTATCCATTTTTCTGGCCCTCACGAACCAACCCTTGGTTGCTAAAATTATCGACCAAAATTCACGATTCTGGAAATGTGCCGTTTCGATAAGAATATTAGGTTCTACAAAAAACATAATCCGAGAATATTTCGATATAAACATGTACTGAGATAAATTCTTGTGACAATTTTTCTTTATTTATGATCACATTATCACCTATCGCGGAAAACAGAAAATACATCTCATTGTTTCCGATGCATAAATATACAAAACTCATCCCACGACACAAACGGAGAATTAATTGGTACATACAACCGAAAAATATTGTTTTCGAAATGGGTGCGATAGGAGACTTAATTTTCAATCGCATTACCTATTCAGCGTAGTCGTCATATGCATTGATGCATTAAAGGCAATTGAGGAGCTCGTCTCATTTCTCTGGACTCATTATTTAACAAAAATTACTGAAAGTAAACTCGGGGCAGTGACAACCATTCCACCATAAAATACCTTACATCTTTGGAGACTAGGTTAAATAGCATGGATTAGTGTGAAATCCACGATCAGTCGTATCATATTTTGATTTTATTGTGAAACGGAGTTCAAGTTTTTCGTCTTCTATACATCTTAAGCCAATCATCAACTATGTCTGGTCATCCATTCTTCTGATGTCATAATTATTTTTCACCTTTGTACTCTGTTCCTCGCACACCACACTCCGCCTATTTATAACTCTTCCGCCTTAACTGTTCTCTTTAATGGATAAACAAAGACGAACATAATTCTGCGCATATTCTTTTTACATAATGAGATATAGTGGCGCCGGCATACGATCACTTCGGTCCGTGTCACGGGATCAATCCTAAGAGAGCATAAAATCAAGGCATTATTTACCTTGCTAAGCCAATGCAAACTTTCACGCTCATGATTCAATATATGTTTTTCTGATGATACACTTTTTATTTGCACCAAGATTATTAATTAGCCCAAAACATTCTGATAACCTTTCAACTTCTACTAATATTCTTAATGCGTGCTATCGTGGAACAACGTAGTGATGATACAATTATGGAACAAAAAAAACAATTAAAATAGGTAACAACGGGAACTGATAGAGCCAAAGGTTTCTTGCGTTGCGTTGCTTGTGTGTGCGCTGAAGTACACGCTAATACTTCACACAGCAAAACTAAAAGGGATGTTATGTTATAACCGCCATAGGTAGGAAAGGAGGAGAATATTATTACTATTCCTATTCCTCCTCCTATTACTATTCTATTACTAATAAATAGGAAGGAAAATATTATTACACATCATGAGGGTATTTGAAAATCACTAATTAGTGATGACTGCTCACCGCAAGTTAAAATGGCATCCATAATGCTTCGAGTTCCCGCAGCAGAAATGATCAGGTAACATCTGCCTTAAAATAATAAACTCGCGAGAGAGATCACCACAAATTCCTTCTCGAAGAGTCAAAATTTATGTGGTATGAAATTCTCAACATTCATTCGTTACAATTACTTGAGTTAGTATGTCTCATTATTAATGTCTATAATGATGTGCTTTGATGAAAAATCGAGTCACGCTCGGCTTCAACGCATCCAGTTTTATATTGGCTACCCTAAATCATTAAAATTGCAGTCAGTTTTTGGGTTAACCGATAAATCAGTCACGGCGGCAATTTAAGAGCATCTTAAAAACTCAACGTCCTTCATTGGGGTAATGTCAGCCATTAGGGACGAATTAATAATTGTAGTTCAAAATGAGAAATGGATGCTCGGAAGTAAGATGCCAAAGTTTCCCTGTTTTGCAAGTTTTGTTCAATTTTGTGAAAAATACCTCTTCACTTTCACTTCAAGTAGAAACATTAGGGGTTATTTTAGAAGCATAGCAGTTTTAAATGGATTAAAAAAACACCATAAAATCATAACCGAGGCAGTTATGAAATGCAAGTCTTACCAGGCAAAAAATAAATCGCAATTGAAAAAAAAGGAACATAATATGCAAATACCTCCCTCGACATTTTTCGTCATCAGTTATTTGCGATACGCGAGACAAAATGTCTAAGGTCTATTTCCGCCATAAATCATCCAAATTACACATGAACTACACATTATAAGGTTCAAACATGAAGTCAAACGGCTTCCATTAATTTTACTTCAATTGGAAAGTTGATTCCCCGATGGGCAATATTCAAATATTGTCATCCTTAAGATATCAAACTTGAAGAAATTTAAAAGACGAACTAGACAGAAAAATACTAAAACCGTTTAACTTTCATCTCAGACTTTTTTTTAATCCATGAGAATCCAAAGCAGATGAGTGGGAAAATTCAAACGTAAATAGATGAAGATCACAGAAGCAAGCCGCCGAGATGATCAAAAACAACATCTCGCATTTCAAGTACCTCACCACCAACCATATTGACTGGCATATAGAAAGAGCCACAGCAGGCTACTGGCGATATTCTTGGATTGGTACGGTAAAGATGGTAGACGAAAGATAGGTTTACACGAGGATGATTGATGCCACAGTTGCGAACACCGTGATCCAGAGGAATGCTAATGCATAGCGCGGCTGCTTCGGAATTCAAGCGTTGTAAAACCTGAATTTTGAACCAGCGTTAGATTCAAGCTGCAATAAAGTGCAGGAAAAGAAATCCTGTTCATAAGTTTAAAGCCACTTGCTGAAAAATATAACCTTTTAAAAGTTAACTTCATCCCGCAAGTATTATTTTAGGACCTTTGGATTTACAGCTCTAGGCTTTGTCGTTGTTTGAATATGGTTTCCCAGTCGCATAGTAACGTAAATACTATGGCAGCTTCGGCTTGCAATTTAATATAGAATTACCGGTAAGAGAGTAGTGCTTAACAAGGGATCGGAATTTAAATAAGAATATTAATTATTTGGCTGACTAATAATAATAATAATTTTCACGTGGAATTTTCATTAATTTTCTTTGTAATACAATTTTAGCACTGTATTTTGCATTGCTCACATTTTATCAGGCGTACTGAGTGGCAATTGATTGTTAATTACTGCGATAGAGGGGACAATGTTGGGTAAGCGAGGCAGAGAGAGGAAAAGATTAGGCATGTTGGACGGAATGAAAGTTGGCAGAAAGTGTTTGGGATTGAAGAATGGGTTATTGTACTTTAGGTTGTTGCGATGTTAGTGTCCTGTTAATCGTATAGAGGTTATGTCCACCTGAAACCTACCCTAACCGGTGGATTACCATTGAAAATATATATTATTAAAAGCTGTTCGGAAGATAAACAGAGAGGAAATCACCGCTTGCTACATTATGCTACTATGTACCCATCGATAAATCCAAAGCGATAGTAATTTTGGCCAATCCATGAATAAGATCCTCATCAGGAAGGACTTCCTTTAGATTAAAGTTTAAGCTATAACGCTCAATGACTTTATATTTTAATACGAAGTAAGTCCCAATCTAAACGATCATGACACGCATTGAAAGGGGATTCAATTTTCCGAATACGATACGTCCACTCCACGCCTTACATGGAGGAGAGGCTCATTGCATTCCGCTTGCGCAGGGAAGAGTGAAATCGTCTGAGAATTAAAGCGCAATATTTCGATGAATCACTTTACGACTCCCCGCCACTCCCCACTTCCTACATCAGTCTTGTCGGCGGATGCCGGGACTACCTCTCGCCCGCAGTTGAAACGGAGGTTGTCGATTCCCTTTGATTATGGCAACCGTTGAGGTTGATCGATCTCCGTGGCTCCGCAAGGGGAAGATGCGAAAGGGTTTGCCGAAGGGGGGCCGAAGCATGAATGAGCCGGGAGATGCCTATCTCCTTCCCTCCGCGAGATCGCAAAGGGCTCATTTACGATTTCCTTTGAAAACGAGACGACGCACGGTCGGAGACGCGGTGGCGAGGAGGGGGGGGATTTAAGTCCGTGGAAACCCGCATAACGTCGCCGTTAAGACAAGGGAAGGAAGAGTGAGGGTAGGAGAAGTAGAAAACTGCGCCTCCCCTTCCCGCACTTCCATTGCTGTTTCCCATGGTTACGAGATCTGCCAATAATTATGAGTTTATCTTCTCTTACGTCACCCTTAGAGCAACACTCCATCCATTGTTTAATGTTTTGTTGAAATGCCACCAAGGAATAGTGCCAGCAATATTTTCAGCTTTTTTTGGGCTAGCACCGCGTAGAAATATATATTCACATCAACAACGCTTCTCCAACTGTACCGCCGGCGACTTCAGATCATTTCTGACCTGAAGACGCCAACAGAGTAAAAAGAGAAAAGTTTTTGACATAAATTTATTGGTGTCCATGTCGTAAGCGGTCTACCCGTTGTTCGCGGTCCATAATATTTTACAATAAGATAACGGAAAAATCTATATATACATACTGGTAACTGACCTTTAACTTATAAGGATTTAAATGATATTATTATATCTGAATAGACCTGCTTCGTAAGCCAAATTGTTTAAAATATACTCACTTGAATATTATTTAGCTTCTACGAACTCTTCGCGCATCTCGGAAAAATGCGTCAAAAGGACATTAACTTTTTACCCAACCTTCTTCATCTCTCTGCTAAATAAGTCTGAAGCAAATCATTAGATATTCCCAGCATTTCCTGAATGTTTTTAAATTACAAATGTGTCCATAAGCAACCAATCAATATCGTGCCTTCACCTTACTCGGGATCAACGACGAGTGGATTACAGTGTTGTGAATTTAGCAGTCGTTTCTACGCATATATAGTATAGAACATCACATGCGATGCGGATATCAATATATTTTTTTACTCAGAGCAACCAGAAAAACTCATCTAATAATGAATATTACAAGCCAGAGCCTACAAATCGTAGTGCTAAACGGTTGATATTCGAAGTGAATTTCGAAGATTTATTTTTTAAATAACATTGTAAGGCAGCCTAAAATATTTGTATTGTTAGAAAAATTGGTATTTATGAACTCATCACTAATCCCAAGAGTGGGCCCTATCTCGATCCACTAGTCAGTTTTCTTCCATAGGTTTTTAAACTTCAGATGCGTCTCGTCGCGGAGATGACAGCTTTCCTCTCATTAAATGCATTAGGTTAGTCTCCAAATGTATTGTTTACGCTCCTTAAGATGGTATTATTAATTGCTGGCCACTCGTGGCGCTGGAGTAAGGGTGATCGGAGTACTTATAGACTCAGACTTAAAAGATGAACGTGAGCCATATTTTGTGTCACGTTTAATTCTCAAGTTGCATTTGTGAACGGTTCCGTTCTCATAAATATGCTCAACTCCTAATTTGAGTTATTTTTAAGAAAAAGATCATAGGTGCAGTCCGGTTAACTTCTTTGAGGAAATAGGACACGTTTTCATCACATAGGGACTTCACTATACCTTTGCGAAACAAATTGCGCTTCCGTGCAGTCCGTTTCTTCCTGGTGGAGGTTATGAGTGCATAATGGGAAATTTCCACCATTTTAAGCATCAGAAAACGTGGCTTTTTACCACAAAGTACGATGTAATGCCTGATGACAAAACAATAATCACGTGTCAATTTAGATGAACACTCAGCATTTGTCAAATGGTCCAAAGAGCAATCAGGTGGTGCTACTATTTACCGCTATTTTACCGAACGCACTTAAGCTGTTAAGTGAATTTTACGTTAATTTCTAAGATGATTTCACGTTATTTTGTCGTTAACTGGGGTTTTTGTACAATGTGAGCTGACTTTGGAACGTCGGGGATAGCACTCCTCCGTTGCACCCTTCCCTACGCTGCCAGGCCATTGAGGACGATAAGAAGGATGGAAAATATAACAAAATAAGACGACATTTTTTTTCTCATTTGCCATCCTTGACCAGGGCTGGAAAGAACAGGCTCAACAATCCGACGGCGGCGATCCGTTATAATGCGGAAAACAGTACTCCAGTAAATTATTAGAGCACGCACTGATTAAAGAAAGTGTTTCGTTCAAAGAAGGGGCTGTGCTTCGATCGAACTTGAAGACACTGCAGTATCATTAAAGTGTGATGCGGTAAAAGTGTCGATGGAAATGCGAAGCATCGCTTTTAACAAAGCGATCAAAGTGTAATAGATCATTTCGTACATTATACACCTGCAGAATTGACTCGATTTTACCTCGGTGCATCGATTTCCATTCCCTTTCTCGACACATTGGGGTAAAATCGCAACGAATTCGATACGCACCTTCAACGCCTAGGTATTTTATTTTATACCGAAGATCGATATTGAAAATGCAAGGTGGTATCCTTCCCCAATTCACATCGAAAAAAATCATATGCTGAGTCACGATCGACCTATCGCAGAAATCCGCATCGGGAACACGCGCATGAGTTCACTCGAGACTGATCCATTTTCATCGATTTGAATACCAAATCGACGGCGAATCGAGTCGAGCGCATTCAAGCCTGTCGTCAGCAATATCCTTTTCAGAGGCAGCGACGCTGAAACCACCACAAGATATCTTCGAGAATAGAATTTATTATTAACAAACGAATAAATTAACAACTCGTTCAATTCTCTAAATATCCATACAAAAAATCCAATAAAATTGCACCGTTACGAGACCGATTCAAACGATTTGTTCGAAAGATTCGAACACACTCGGACGGCGGTTACTCCATCTTAGTATCGATCACGGACGCGGTCGATAGAATCGAATCCGAATATAAGTAACGTGATGCACACAAAAGTGGATCTTCTTGGTGGACTTTCATAGGACTCAACACCGGTGTTTAATCTCCTGCTAGTTAATAGAACTCACTAATAATCGAAGTTCGACCAAAACGAATTTCCGGAGTGATTTCTAAACTATTTTTGGTAGCCTTGCAGGGAAATATTCCAATCGTTCACAAAAAGATATCATTAAGTAACTGGGTTTCGTCACAATGTTCAATACGCAAGAATATAGAGCAGGAAAAAGAAATACGCACGCAGTTTTCATAACTCCTATGGTGACAAATACACTGCAGTAATAGTCCTCAGCCCTATTGTAATATACATTGTTATTATACATTACATTATAAAACATTTAAGCATGAATGAAATTTTCAGAGTCGCAAACGGTAACTTTCAATTTCTCTTCAGATTTTACAATTCAAAAATAAATGCCACCATTGAAAAACACGATTATCCAATAGGAAAGTATATAAAATAAAAAAGGAATATTTCATATTCAGCATTAGATAAAATCACAGGAACATCATCACGGTCCGTAAGATTTGTTTTTCTAGAGTTCTGTTCAATTAAGAGTTGATCATAAATTTTTTATTCGGCTATTTTACTGAGAAAAAATAAATTTTAGGTTATATTGTTAGCTTAATGCCAACCACACATTGGTAACTGAAAAGTCGGACATGAGACGTGTTTTACGCGGTGAGTTCCGAGACTGCTCATACCTGAACAACAGGATGTTCGCAGTTGAAATTGATGTTACAGGACGATGAGGAGTTTTTTTCGAGGGCCATCACTGCAGATGAAACTTGGCTACATCATTTTTATCATTGAACCTAACAACAAAACTCTTTGTGGATATCCCCGACATCATCAACACCAACAAAAAAGCCCAAGTTGTGGCTTCCACTGGGAAAGTTATGGTCATATCATTTTTCCATATTCAGGAAATGGTGTATCAGCATGTCGTACCAGCACACACAACTGCAAATGGAGCGCACTATATGGGTGTGCTATAAGTTCTCCAAGGCCATATCATTCGAAAAAGATCACATTTCAAAGCAATAGGCTAGATGCTGCAGCACGATAATTCACAGCCGCACATCGCAAATTATTTCTGTTGAATATCTCGCGAAAATCCATGTGAAGTGCGTTTTTCATCCTCCCTATAGTCAAGACCAAACCCCATGTGACTTTTTTCTCTTCCCCAAAGTGAAGCAACACCTTGGAAAGCGTTTTTCAAAATCAGAACGACAGTGAAGGCTACTGGGGCAATTTTGAAAAACCTATCAAAAAATGGCTTCCAGAATGTCTTCGAAGACTAAAAAAAAAAGGTGCAACGACTACATACCATCTAATGGAGACTACTTTGACAAGGACCATCAACATTTTTTTAGGATGAGTAAACGTTCGTTGTTAAAAAAATGGAACTTCTTTATTGGACAGCCCTCGTGTAATTTTCACTGCTATATAAAATAAAAACGTCAAGTAAAACTAACTTATGCGTGTGAAATATTTATACAAAATTAATTGAAGTTAAACGGTCTTTTAATATTTGTAAAAATCATATTTCATCATCCTTACTTCCTGGAGACAGCAAGATTGTTTATGAAAATCATAGTAAAAGATAACCCACGAAGTTCGACGCCAAAACATTTCCCAGATACTTAGAAAAAAAATATCAATAAATTTCTTAGAATTACTTAAATTTACTGCTGTTTTTAAAAGCTACATGTCGATCGATAAATGTTAACTTGGAGGAAAATTGGCATGGTAGTTGGGACAATGGGAGAAGAATAGCCTTGGGAAAAGAATTATTTGCAAACGAAAAAGGGAATTGATGACAGTTACACTTAAGGAAAGGCTTAAAGAAAAGATGAGTAATAACATTTTAGTATAATTATTATGTTTTCCATTCCATACACCAGCAACTTGATTTTTTCTTCAAATTTTCATTAAGTATTACTAATGGTGCTCTACTCGTTAGGGTAGGTTCATGGACACCACTGCTAAGACGGCACTAAAAATCGTAACATTCACACAACAATAACTCATTCTTCAATTCCGCATACTTTTTGCCTCTCTTCATTCTGTCCATTGTTCCTGATATTTTCCTCCCTTTCCTAACCAACATTCTACCCCCTATCACTATCATCAACAACCCATCGCTTAACTCTATACCCCCTGCATCCACTTTTCCTCCCTTCTTTGGATTTCTTCCAACAACCTTCTTTCTTACCCTACCAAGCCCAGAACTTCTTGGTTGGTTTTAACTTCCGTCCATTTAACTTTTTCCATCCTTCCCCATACCCACATGTCAAAAGCCTCCTATCTATGCTCGTCATCTTGTCTGAACGACCAAGTTTCCGCGCCATACAAAACCACGCACCATATCAAAGTTTTAGTCAATATTTCCTTACCATTTTTATTCAATGTCTTACATGAGCTTCCTCCTCCTCAT
>LYUA01000145.1:389870-400460 GCA_002093875.1 Calopteryx splendens
TCCCAAATATGAATGGTCATTTCACCCTCAGCTTTCACCCACACCCCCTTGCAGTTCTCCCAAATGGATTCACCCGGGCCAAAAACTTGTTTCTGCGCACATGCCAGGAACTTCTGAACGGACTCTACTACAATTGCTTAAAGTTCTATCTACTGGGCATAGTAGCTGGGTATGTATGTTTTTGGACAGTCTCACATAATAATGCAAGCAGGGCAGTTTTCTGGTTACTAGAATATAGTGGGAAACTAAATGATATCCAATGGAAAGGAAATGCCCTCCCCCTCTGCTGATGAGTGAATTTCACACATTGTAGGGCTTAGTTCAAGGAGAGCTCCATCCTCTCCAAATGAAACCAACTTTTGGGTAGATTACTGTGTTGACTGATTTTTCAAGTGAAATGTAATCTCATTATTTCTACATAGAACATTATGGCTCTGGAATATAGCATATAAATTCATAGTTATTATTTAAAATTGCATAGGCAAACCATCAACTGGACATCATTCATAATACCCTAACAAAAAAGGCCTATACCCAATGAGTTGTCAATTCGAATGCATTGATGAATAACTATAAGATGATTGTATAATTTCTAACAAAGTCATGACCTTCGTTAAGGTAAAATCGACAAGCGAACAATTTATAAATAAACACTTTATAAAATCTTAAATATTAGATGAGTTAAAATTAAGTACCATAGAAAAGTACTGTACTAATTGATGTTTGTGAATATTTACAAAGATGATGATGATGATTAAAATGACAACACTTTCAAAAACATTCAAATAAAAAAAAAATTGTCTCAGAGAGCATTCAGTTGTTTCACCAATCAGGAAGAAATCACTGTGAAGAGAATGTAACTATCATAATTCATACTTCCATTCCTAAATCTGAAGGTGTTCCCCGTTTTCTTAAGACAATTTCCTCTCTCATCTTAGGTGCCTCTGTTCTAGTATGCCATACATACACCTATGGAAGAAAAAAAATTGTTTACTTTCTTAATTTAACTGATCAGAAAACATTAAATTGCCTTTCAAAATGATGTTTCAATAGGAGACACTGAATTACTGATTAGGTATTTGGATTTCAGAGGGTTCAATCAAAAACTGATCCCATAGTCATTATCTTATGTAATATAATATGGTCATTTAGTTGATATTCCAATCAGTGTAAAGAATATAAATTGCCAACACTGTATGAAGGTATCAAATACAAGAAATTGTTAAAAATGAACAATCATAAATATGCCATAATAAAACAATTGGATATTAAAAATTACAGCAATGGGTTTTCCCAGCATACACTATAATGGCTACAACTGGCCTGTAAATAATAGACATGATTTGAAGCACAAAGAAGAGTGATAACAGTAATGAGATTTCCGTACTAAAAGCTACATGCAGAAAAAAAATGGCCATCGCAGACCACACCTTTTGCTACAACAAACTATTTAAATTATTGAGGAAAAAGCCTATCACAACTCAGCAAGAAGTGCTGATAATAAAAAAGAGTGAAGAAGAAATCTATTTTCCTTAATTACTAATTTACATTGATTTCAAGCACACTATTTTTAAGTTCAGTCAATATAAAGAGATGACTCTAATAGATCTTTATGCCAGCACTGCATCATCCTATTCTGTTAACCCATAGGTACTTTTATTGATAAGTCTTCATCAAATACCTTCCCACAACACTCATGCTTCGGATTGAGTGATTTTTTTTACTAATATTTCATTGTGTCATTTAATTTTTTAGTTTCAATGTAAACCTGTAACTACGCAAGCTTGAGGTTTCCAAAGAAATATTAATTTATACAGCTCTCATTTCCCCAAGGAAACATTTTTATAATACATTAATTCATCGTTGTTTATCATAAATTTCTTTTAGTTTATCATTTTTGTCATGTTCAGGTGAATGCAAATGTTACTCACCAATAGGTTATCCAAAAACAATAACAAAAACTTCTCATATACTTCAATATGTACCAAGGAGGCTTTAATGAGATTTACACATTACCTAAAAGGCTTTGCAAGCATAAACCTAATATATACAGTATGCCTGCATCTCTTAACCAGTAAAATGTGATATTGTGACTTATGTGCAGAATAATAACTAAAATAAAAACATTCTGAAGATACTTTATCAGGAATGTATCAGATCTAAAGCATTTTGGTTGAGTAATCTTCTGATCAGTTTTGCCAAAACATTTCTTTGAAATTATGCCATTAATAGTACACCTATAGAATTTTATACAACTTTTGTTTGTATAGCAGAAGCATAAGAATAATAAATGTAGATTTCATGTAAAGAATATTTTGAAATTATTTTCAGAAAATAAAACTTGTTTTATTAAAAACCAAGGGTTTCAAGGTTCAAGGGCTTGTCCACCAAAATAGCAATGCAATGTGAAAAAAGTAGAAAATTCACTATTAAATAAATATAAAATGTTGTAATGTCTCATCCCAATAGTTTGAAAAACAAAGTAATAAACTTTCAAAGGACGCTCCCCTCGAACCCCTACCAATTCAATCTGGTGAGTACCAGAGGATTTATGAGACAAGACAAAATAATAACTATCATAAGAAGTTTATTAAGAAACATGAGTCCAAATACAGCTGAAAATACCAGGTTCCATAATGGCTAAGTAAACATCCAAAATTTACAACTCAGTGACAAGGTAAGACCAAAACACCAAGCAAGGACTACTGTCACTCTCTAAAAACACCGGGTCTCCCTTGAAGAATAACGTAACAGTGAGTATGAGTCACGCACTTCAGGGCTGATGTTCAGATCACGTGAGGTGGAGATTTGGAAGGGGGAGTACTCTGAACAGTAGTTGGGGAGACTAAACTGTCGGCCTTCGCTGGGCTACATCAGCCTTCAAAATTTTACATTGCCGGAAGGGATTAGACAATTACAAGCTATATCTTATTTTCACTCAGTGTAGCATAAGGTCATGCCTTTTTACACTCCATCCCCAGTACTCTAGTACTAAATTTTCTTCCTATGCTGACCACTATTAAAGTCCACTCTCCCCTGGTGAGGGAATGGGGTGGACATTGGGCGGATAGCTTGGTGCATGGGATAGCGAGATGCAAAGGACTAGCCGTGATGCATTTAAGGGCCATAGACATGAGGAGATGAGGCATTGGCACCTTCAGCGATAACACCCTTCAGTGAAGTCTTTTGGCTAAGTCCCAGAAGGCTAAATGTCCTGCAGAAGGGGAAAGTCCAAAGAAAGGGGAAAACGAAAGAAACAAAAAAAATGCCACAACGTACTAAATATTCCAAAGAAGAAAATACATTGTTCTGTAGATTAGCATTTTTGGGGATAGGGTTGCTGTGGTGGCTGGCGAACTGGCTTCCCACTCAAAAGGTTTAGGTTCAAATCCTGGAGGTGGGTAAGTTTTTTCAGTGGTAACCCTATTTCCACTTGGCTGCTATGTGGAGAGCACTCGAGCTCAATTTTGTCTATCAGATGGGACGTTAAACTGTGAATCCCTTGGTGCCTGTTGTTAAAAGTAGTATGTATAATGCTGAAGCCAGGTTTCTTTATCACCCTTCTTCCATTTCCTGAAAGTTCTACCAATAAATAGTGCATTATATATTTATTTAAAAACGAATATTGTAAACTTCCACGAAGTGAAGTCTGAATCAGTATTTTTTTTAAGTAGCAATGTTGGATGAGTATTATTCTCTGTACCTTTCTAGTGTTTTTTCTCAACATACCAACAACAATCATGTATGCATCAATGTATGTAATGGAATGCTGGAACACAACCACTCTTAATTGTATTGTCAATGTAATGTGATCTTTTTAAACTGATGATTGTCTCAATTTTTCCAAAAGGAGGAAGAACATTTAGGAATTTTCAGAAAATCTTTCTGGACACCATACAGAGATTAAATTTGTATGGCATGTCTTGGATCCTACAAGATATCTGGTAATTTGATACAAATACGAATGTATGACCTTCTGACATGAAGCTCTTGATATCTTGACTAATTGTAGTAGAGAAGCCAGATTTAAGGGAAAAGCAACTATAGTTGACAGATACAAAAGTGAGAACCAGGAATTCGAAAAATTGTATTCTGATATTTACCATTGAAATGATAAATATCAGAACACCGCACAGCAATTAATGGTATTTAAATCTTGAAAATTAAAACAAATAATCAAATCAGAAATCGATGTTATCATGTTTTCTAATAGAGAAATATCAAATTATCTATATCTTTTAGATACTTTCTTATGCAATTATAACTGTATGGTAGCATTGCCATAATCTTTGTGATAACAGAAACAGTTTCTCACTGATTTCTTATGGGCTTATTTCCACCATGTATTCTTGAGAGAGGCAAGCCCAACAATGCCATTGATTGTCAGGGTGATGGATAATTGACAATGACAATTTTTACTGAAAACCATAATATGTTATCAATGTTATCATGATTTCAAACTGAAATCCATATTCAACAATAAGAATAGTAATCTTAATTGAATTTATTTTCTTATGGTACTTTTCTCAAGTTCATACAATGATTCTTTCTAATTTATGTAATTTTGCAAAAGGCAAAAATGCCTACAAACGATGAAAATGAACTTTACATGTATTTCTTAAGGCAACACTTTGGCTCATCTGGAGTGGAACCAGAGACTATTAGATACATAAAAAGTATCCTATTATTTGTGCGGGGAACACATAATAATGTTAAAAGTTTGAAAGTTATACAACTTTTGGTTCTCGAGTTTTATGCAAGCATGCATACATACAAGCACACAAACTTTCTACTAAATATATACGATTGTTAGTTTAATGCATATACGGTAAAAGTTTCATTGATTTGACTCCAGCATTGCATCCATCATCAGCAGCCGTTGCAAGTCAAAAAATGCTCAGTTTGCCTACGCCAACTATGAATAATGGTAGCAATGTGCTGCATTGAAATTTTGCTTTCACCTGAATAAAAAGTCAGCCAAGGCCTATGTAATGCTACAGGTGGCTTATGAAGAGTATGGACCTCGAGTTCCAGTCACTGCTCTTACGGAGGTAAATATTAACACTATGAGAGAGAAGATCAACATATAACATTACGAGAGCTATCAGGAATATTGATAATTTCATTGGATGCCACCCACACATTGGTAATAGAAAAATTGCACATGAGATGTGTTTGTCCTCTGTGGGCTCCGAGACTGCTCATACCCGAACAACAGGATATTCCCATGCAGACTGAATATCTCACAAAAATTAATATGCAGTATGTTCCTTGTTTTCCTTATAGACCAGACCTAGCCCCATGTCACTCTTTCCTGTTCTGGAAAGTGAAGAAACGCCATCGTGGAAAGCGAATAGTTTCCCATAGATAAACTGAATATGTTGAAATGGCTTCCAATGATGCAATACTGGAGTCAAATCAATTAAACATGTACCACATATAATTAAACATTAAGCTAACAATATAACAGAAAACTAAATTTTTGCTCAGTAAATTATGCGAATAAAAATTTATGATCACTCTTTAATGAATAGCCCTCAAATATGTATATGCAATATTGGTGTTTAAATATGGTTATTGTTCATCCTAGTGACATCCAAAATAAACTAAATAATTTGTATTTGCAGCGTGCATAATGGGAAAATACATAGATAAAAATGCAAAGGGAGCAAGCTACTTCTCATGTGCTTGAGCATTTGGGGAAAACAATTATTATACAATATACTATACGAATAAAAATTTATCGTCACGCTTCATTGACCATTTCAGATGTTATTCCAGGTACTGAAGACAGCTGCGTATTGACCAAAAGCTCATCAGCTCTTATACTTAAAAGAAATGACTGAATGGTCATATATTGGTGGTCATTTAACCATAATTATTCAATTTCCATATAGATATGAGAGGTCATACTAACAGTTCTACTCAGAATAAAAATTTTAATTATATAATTTCGTGCTACACAAACTAATAAGTTTTAGTTGGTAGTATCGGTGGTTTCATTTTTATGGACTCCGTGGAAAATGATCTGTTTTCCTAAAAAGACAAAATAAGATCAGCTTTCTAAAATAAAGCCACACATAAACACTCTAAAATAATCACATATAAAAGATAAAATACCAATTTTAGAAAAGAGAGGAAATCATCAATTTCAGCATGAATGCTCTGCCGTATACATAGGGCAAACATGACAAAATTTCCAGAAAGGAAAAAGGAACATCAAGACTGCTTTAAAAGTTTTCAACAAATATACCAATTTACTAAACATCTCCTTGAAAATTTACACGTAGACACGTAGAATGGTAGATATTATAGGTATATATCCATTTGCATCATTCTAAACCTTTACAGTTATTTTTAAAAAGTCAATTTACTACAGATAAACTACAGAAAATAAATTACCTTGGTACAATTTGATGCACGAGGTTCCAGTTCCCTTACAGAAGGAATTAGCTGGTGTAGCATCTCAGACTCCTGGAAGCCCCCAGGTACTTCTAAGGAGAATTCACTCCTTGGGTTGTCCAAGAGAAGTTTGATATTGATAGCAAACCCAGCCATGTCCACAGGGAAGGGCCGCTCAGGTTTCCATGCACTGTTGAATCCTTTAACATGGCCTTCATTGTCTAGAAGGGGCTTTTCTACCATCAGCCCACCAACCAATCCAACAGGCCAAACACTGACTCTCTTTGTGTACCGCATCTGCCAATGGCAAAAAATAAAAGCATGTCAATTATTTAACCCTATGAATAACCTAATAATTACTAACTAAAACAACATGATACTGAAAATGATGCATGAAATCAATATGCATAATTATGGAGTACCTTTCTAGGATTATGATGATGGATCATTATCTCCTACAACTGGGACACAATTATTCTTAATTGATTTTTAACATAATTACAGATTGTATCTTTATCAGGTTCAACCCAGCGAGGGCCACCAGTTGGTCAAAGTTGGTAGTGCTACCAGGCGTGTGACCCACCAATGGTTCACGTTGTCCTTAGATTCATAAATGATAATTGAGAGTTGGTTTGTGATAAAAAAATAACTTGAGCCCATTAGGTGAAAGATAAATTTTAAATTATTACAATGCCACCCCATAAAATTTTTCACCCCTATGCTGTCTGTAAGGCATGTTTTGGAATTTTTATCCTGGGTTGAAAGTTTTAATGGAAAGGTAAAAATTGAGCTTCTTACGACGTATTATAATTGACTATATGAAAAATTTTCCTAATGCCATAAAGGGTTTTTAAACACCTCTGCGTAAGGGAAAGGAAGGGGAATTAAAATTGGCATGGTGATTTACGGGGAAAGTTAATCCCTCGTCAGTGATCAACCACACATACAAAATTCCAAGACATTCACACAAAAATTGACCTTGCACGCCGACATTCACAATGAAATTTCCCGAATCGGTTTAAAAGGAAATTAATCCTGTTGCCAGAGACCGAATTCGGGAACCTCCACATACACACAATCATGCTGGTTGGCCAAAAGTGGTTTACGGGAAGATATTCTCAAAGAGAGGAATTAACAATGGTGTGGTGATTTACGGGGAAGTTAATCTCTCACCAGTGATCAACCACACAAAATTGTAGGACACTCGCATGAAAATTGACCTTACACACTCGGTAAGGAAATACTAAAGGACAGGAAATACTAAATCTATCTTGAATTAATTAAAACATGATTACTGTGATATATTTTCTCAGATTTGAGGGGGTACTCCATGCAGTCTTTAATATTTTGTTGCCAAAACATATCTTACATTTAACAGACAACTTTGAAGCCCCGATAACTAAAAATAATTTCATAGATAGGGTAAGGGAAAAGACCTTTCTTCCACAATGGTTACCATATCACTTTACACTTCTCAATGTAGATTACAAACAATGCTATTCACATGGCATCCAACGATTATATTAGAAAGGATTCATGTAAAAGCCAGAGACTCAGAAATTTAATTGTACCCATTTTCGAGTATCTTCTGACCATTCACAAGCTCTTTGAAGCGATTAAACAACTTCACTCCTTGGAGGGGAGGTCCCCCCTGCAGGAGTAAGAGAGAACCGAAACTTGATGTAGTCAGGTGCACTCTACTCTGAATTTACACTGTAGTTCAAACTGCCTCCCAATAGTGTTCAATCTATGAGGTACTTAAAACTTCAAATTTTCACTTACGATTACTCATATGTAATGATGAATCAAACTTGCTTCCAAGTAGATTACCAGTGAAAATTACTGTTAGAAAAATAAATTGATTACCAGTAAAAATTACCAAAAAGTAATCGTTACAAGCAATTTGATTGCTTTCATTCCGTTGCATACCGTCGCCAATTGTTTATTTAATGAAATAAATAACACAAAATCAATGAATAATTTTAGAAAATAACATTTGAATGCATTTTAAAAAGTCTGAAAATATAATAATAAATTAAAAACAGGATTACTTCTTCAAATATCTCCAGACCATAAGTATTATCATCATCAGCAAAATATAAGACACCACTTTCCACATTATCTCGAATCCACCTCAGTGCTGCATTCCTTTGTAGTACACCCCGAGGTTTCTTCCAATTTGGCTCCTATAAGACAAATGATAACATCCAACAGTCAAGTTATTACAAAATACATTTTCATCAGCATCTTAAAACTAAATTAAGCCACTTAAATATTTTAAAAACAGTCGGCAATATAAAAATCTTTTACTAATGTTGAACTCCAAAGAATACACCACACACGCATCACTTCATGCACAAAATTAACATAAAATGTCATGTTTAGTTTTTTGTCAAATTGCAACATTTCACAAATCGCTTCTGATATATTTTTAACCTAGCAAAAAGCTAAACAGGAACAACAGGAAAACAGCAACATTAATTGAGGTCAGAGAGAGTGAATGCTAAAAAAGAACCACACCCCAAGTACACATGAGGATAGCAACAAATATTAAGATTCATTTGGATGGGCTATTCACACAATTCAGGAAAGACATTATCAAAGGTTAACCTGTTCATACAAACATCACCATGACTGGTGATATAAATCTCATGATAATCCACATAAAAAGAAGAAATTAATTCATGTAGTCACATTTGGTATCATCATGCATTTCAAACAAAAGACATAAAAACAATTAAAATACAGTATAGTAATGATGAAAATTTCAGTTTCCCTGTAATTTCACTATGGGATATATTTCTATTATTTTTTTAAAATCTCATGATGAGCACATTATATATCCATGGACAAGAAGAAAGAGTGGGTTGGGAAAATGCTCCCAAAGGCCTCAGGCTGATGAATCGTAGGTGGAAATTTTAAAAAATCTGAAAATGTCACAGCATAAAATTTACTTAAAGCATGTAATTATCAATCACAAAAGACTTTTTAAAGTAGCTATACTTCCTTATCAGAAAACCATTAATCCCATTAACTTTTCATTCACTTATTTTATCTTTCATTATATACCTAATATAATATTTTTTTTATTTACCTTCAATCTTATAATGTCAGTGGAAATTTACAACATGTGTATTGGATAGAACTGAATTGCCTCAATAATTAAATAAAATTACACAAGAAGACAGTAGTATCATATAAAAATACATTTATTAGTTCAGATATTAAATAAAAGACTTTTATGCACAATATAATTTAAGCTACAATTAAAATTCACCCTAATCCTTAACATTGTTAATGGGATCAGGTTTATTATAGTATTCAACTCTAACATATAAAAACTTTTTTAATAAAAAGATTATTTGTGAGCAGCTGCACCTGCCATAATGCAAACAAACTAGTGAACTTTGATGAGAATGAAATTAAAGTAAAATCCCAATATCAAATACCAAGGATTTCATTGGCACTGAAAATCTTCATGATTCGGGTAAGGTAGTAGGTATTTTACCACAATAAAGGTAGGAGATTCTCAGGATAAACCAAGAGACTAAAAGATGTGTGAATGTCGGCAGATAAGTTGTTGGTAGTATGTGGAGTATATTAAAAAATGAATTCTTGTAGAGGGATGCAAAAATAATGGTGCATAAAAGTGTGCTCCTCCCAACATTATTGTATGAAAGCGGAACTTGGATGTCAGGAGAAGCATAAACGTTGAATAAATGTGGTAGGTAGGGAGAATTTGAGAGGTGTTTGAGGTAAAAATAGGAGAGGAGAGAGAGTGTGAGGAATGAGTGGGATATGAAAGGATGTGAATTGGAGACACCAGTGATAGATATATGCATAAGAAAGAGGGGTTCTAAGCTGGTTCAGTTATGTCGAGAGAATGGATGAGTTAAATTACCAAACAGAGATATGAGAGTAGAGTGAATTACTTGTGAGGAAAGGGTAGACTGAGAAAATAATGGGTGAATGTAGTCAAAAAGTAGTAAGGAGTAAGACCTTGAAAGAACTTCCAATAAGGCTTTCTTGGCCTTGCTCAAGTGTGAAGGGTAGGTATGCAATAAAGAACAACATAGTATTGTTTCCCAAATGCTCCTAAAATAATACAGTAGACTCTCGTTATTACGTAGTTCATGGGACCAAAAAATCAGCGGTTCGTAATAACGTTGTTCGTATCAACGTAGTTTT
>LYUA01000145.1:411818-422492 GCA_002093875.1 Calopteryx splendens
GTACTGGGTGAGCTCCACCCTCACTTACCAAACCGACCTTTGGGTTGATTACTATGATTTGATTGTACATACAATGAAAATATCATCAATTTCTGCTAGGTTGCAAACACCACATAGATGATGACTTAGGTATGCAAGCAAGCCTTATTTTTGGAATTCTGAAAATGGTAGCCTACTACTGCACATTACTGGGTAGTTAACAGAATAGAAAGAGAAGAAATAATTCTATCTGCAGAAACAATTGCTGACAGCAAATAACACTAGCCTGGGCATCAGAAAACAGTTCATAAGTCAAAGAAACTGCGGGAAATGCCACGGCAGTACCTTCAACGGAGTCACCCGCTGCTGTGCATATATATGAGAAAAATTCAGTGTAAAGGGAGGGGAGGGAAGAGGGATCTGGGTTCAAGTCCAGATTCAGGCGAATGATTTTTACACTGTGAATTTTTCGCACAGTTCATAAGTCTATATTTGGACCTTACTTTCTAAACCTGTGAGGCATGGATGATGTAGTCAACATACAAAAAGCAAACATTCTGAATCAGGCTTAAAATGCTTCTAAATGCTTTAAGTTGTTCTGAATCAAGCTTCAAAATGGCACCAGAGTGAGCACAGAGCCTTGTATTAAGTATGCATCAAAGCATTTAGAATTCTTGATGCAGGTCATATGTGGTGACGAGAGGGTACTATATTTGGTACTCAGTATATAGAGATTGTCGAAGTACAAGTGGGTGGGTTTGATGTACCATTCACCTTCAATCTGATTGCTAATAAGGCCAGAACATGTGAGTGAAGTGATTTTCTATCTATATCTGATTAGTGACTGAGATCCCTAGTGCATTTAAAGTAGTGTAGTGTTCATAGTGCCAAATTGACCATGATTAACTTACCACTCCGTTACAGGTGAGCTACTTCACAAAATTTCTCACTCACTTATGTTCAAATCCTATATTTATACAAATTCACTCATTTATTTACTTAATACTAGAGGTTTTCACCGATTGCCAGTTTTGCGATGGCTGAGATTTTTATTTAACATCTTCAACATTCATACTAAAAGGAGTTAATTCACACNATAGTTAACTATGATGAGCCAAGGCAACTATGGAGTAATTTTTCACCTTTTTTGTGAATTTTTGTGGCCAGAACTGAGGCCAGAATTTTTGTGAAATTCTGGCCTCAGTTTAGGAAAGCATTTTCCGGAATGACGCTCTCAAAATAATGTGAAATTCACCACCAAGCAGTCCCAAGAGTACCAAAAAGACACAGTAATCAACCAGCAGGTCAGCTTGATGTGAAGATAAGAGCTCAGCTAATACCAAGCCCAAGGGCATGTGAATTTCACACAGCATAGGGTGGCCAGTTCCTTTTGTTGTACTGCATGTGATTTCCTGGGAATATCTGGTTGCTGAAAAATCACACAGCTTGGGTGAAGCTGATGGCACCCAGAGGCATCTTCCAGACTGAAACCCTGGCTCTCATGTTAGTAGCTCAGTGATCTAGCCACTGGACAACTACACCCCTCCCAAGACTACAATCTCATAAATTGCCAGCAGGACCAGCCAATTAGGATAATGAAATTCTTACTCCTCATCACTCGAGCTAGTACTTTCCCTGCAACTACTGCTCGAGCAACTGTCTTCCAAAATGGATTCCATCATCAGCAGAAACACATCCATGTATGAGTTCCATTATCTTCTATCTAGCTCAACTGAGAATAATTAAAAAAAAGACCACAAAGATGAACATAAAAGGAATTTATGAATTAAGTAATAATAATATTTGTCCACTCTGTTGGTCAGTAGACATGAAGCAAATCATATACAATAAAGTCAAAACTACACCAAGCATGAAAGACAAGAGAGAAATTAACCAGCATGCACACAAATTTAAATGAACAAAGTTTTCCATTGCAAGCTAGCTCAGGAGAAATTTCATTCATCTGTCCAAAAAGTCTTGACAGTAATAAATGCACTAATAGGGTGAGCTAGTTGGCCGAGTCATTTGTAGAAGATAAGGTATTTCTGAGAATCGTCGGGAGAGATGAAGAAGACTCCTATATCGATAATTTGGTAAGGCAGGTGACCATCAATGGGGAGAGATGTGTTTTGAGGTAGGTGAGTTGTAGGTCTCGACAATGGGAAGAAGTCAGTGCCCAAGCATTGTCCGTTGCCAAGTGAGAGTTGGTTTTGAGTGAGGATGGTCAGGGCAGGGGTGGGGAGTTAATGGAAGTGGAGATGAGAGGTTATTATTGGTTGGGAGAAGGAAGGAGAGAGGGGAGGGGAGAGAAGGGAGGGGCAGTGTCCATTGAGAAATAGTGTTAGTGTCTTTGATTTTTCTGAGTTTGAGCACTAAATTAAATAATGTCCTGTTTATGTTACCTAGGTCTTTGTTCATTAAATTATTTTGGTGTACGTGTTAACTTTCAAAGGCATCAAGTTTAAAGTTTTCTGCGACTTTGAGTTATGGTAAATCTTCAATGGTGATAGACATATTGGATACACACCAGAAGTCATTGACAAGATGGTTCTGAACAAGAAAAGAAAACTTTCACAGTAACTAATGACATTAAGGATGCAATAACACAAACTTAATGATAAATTCATCTCCCTTTACACCTCAATGACCAGACCTAAAAAAAATATTCTAACAAGTGGGTACAAAGATCGCATTCACCAACCACAACACTATATGTTGGAACTTGTTTGGAATCATATATAGGGCAAACTAAATGAAACCCTACTATCAGGTTTAAGGAATACTTAGCACAACAAAAAATGATACTTTGCACAGTCAGGGGTCATTACACACATTCTAGAAATTTGACCACGAGGGAATATAAAGAGAGGGGAGGGTAAGGACACCCAGAGATTTTAATTATTCTTTTCCAGATGTGCAGTAGTTTACCTTGAGTATAGATTTTTTTTGCTTGCTTTTGCTGGTTGAAGATCATGCTGGCACAAGAGGCATTGTCCCATGGAGTGGATGGGAATGAATTTTGGCATAATACAGGAGTTTAAGAGTACCCACAATAACATATTTAGCTATTGTAAACATCATGATTTCAGTAGTAACTTACTTGGGTAATTTATCTATATGAATTCTCCAATCTAAATTTTAAAATATAGATATTCCAAGGAACTTGACAAATGAGGCTCTGTTCAGGTTTGATTCAACAATTATGACAAGGGAGCTAGTAATTGGGAGTTAACATTTATTTGGAACATCATACATACAGATTTTCTATTGTTAATAATTAGGTTGTATTATATATTGAATATATTAATATATATATTATCTCTTATCCAAATCAGCATATTCTCAACCTTCAGAGGAGGAGTAAAAGTCGACGAGGTCATGTTTTAAAGTAGGCATGAAAAAATGAATTAATAAAAGTTATGGAGCTCTTTCATCAATTAAGACGAAAAATGAAGTATAAATGAGAGAGAGAAGTCATGAAGGCTGAAATGCAAGTGAAAAATTATTGAAATGCTTCAGAGGATTTGTTTTAAGATGAATAAGGAGTGTTCTAAGAAGAACCCTCTGCAATAAGTTTGTACTTCTAACATGATGAGGAACAATGGTAAGCAGAGCCCAAGACAAGCATCTGAAATCTAAATCACAAACATGCATCAAGTGCTTCAAATTGATTCAGAATGATTTGATGCCTGAAGCACTTCAAAGCATCTGATACATAATTCAGATGTGCCCAAGATTAGAAGTGATGTGAATGATGCACTACAGAAGAATGATGAAGAAAAAATAGATCCACTAATGAAGTATTGCTTGAAACATGAGGGCAAATGGAAAACCTCATGAACTGAAGACAAATAACTGGAACCAATATCATGTATGAACATTTACTTAAGACCATAGTGGAAAGAGATATGAACAGTAAGAACTATTAATGAAGATCAAAATCAATTCTAAGACTCAACTTTTGGAATACACAGATTGCAAGCTACAATGGAATGAAGAGACTGACAGAGCACATTTAATATACACCAAATCCTATGATTCCTCACTCATTCTGTTTTACATATTCCCGTCTTTGATATTGTATAACCAAGCAAAACCCATACAAATGTATTTACTTTGGTAACTGTCACCTACATACATTCTTATGCACTGTACCTGTACTCGGAGGTAGACGTTTGCCCAATGATGTGAATAAAGCCACATTTTCCTTTGCATGTTAAAACTGTATTAAATCCTTTAACATATCTAATGCTACTCCCAATAATATATCAATGATAATGATGGTAGCCTAATAGATGGAGTACACATTCCCTAACTGACCCGATCTTGAGATCCAAAAAAGGACAAATTGTGATATTCTGAGAGTCAGATTTGTCTGAGAAACTGTATGATGGACAAGGAAATAACTAGCACAATTTCCCTGAATTAATAATCCCATGTGCTTCATATGAATCAAGCTCTACGCTCAGTGTCTCAACTGTGACTAGGTAAGATTTCACAGAAAAACAATGTTTTTAAATTTATTTAAAAACAAGTTTTTTAGTGCATTTATTAATTAGAATTAAAATAATAGTGAAAATTTTGTAAATAAATTCAAAACTGCAAAGACAGGATAGAAACCTACAATGATAGTTATCCTATTTTTATAAAAAAACGTAGGTAATAAGATATGATAAATTTCTGATGATCCCAGGACATGAATTCGATGTTATGTCACTTAATATTCCAAAAGAATATGCCTACTTTAAGTGTCTGCAAAACAATATATTTTTTGCCATTAAATAAATCAAATAAGAAAATAAAATGGCAGTTTCTTCACAATACCTTGTAAGTTCAGCTTTCTGTACAGGTCGGGCATACGTTGGGGTGACCGCATATATGGTAGGCAGGTCTGGCTTACTACTTTCTTTTAAAAGGCCACAGTTACCCAAGTGAGTTTTAAGAATGCCCAGCTGAAAATACAATTGAATTAAAACATAACAAAATGCGAATGAGAGGATGGTATAGTCTATGTGGCATATTTACAAAACTCATAAATTTGCTTAAAGGGTGAAACCACTCAGAGGAAATAATTAAATGCAATTGAAAGTTATCATTGAATATTATCTTATTAATAATAAATTCTAACGAGAAAATAACCAGAGTTGTATTAGTAAATACAAATGACTAGTATATAACATATTCTGCAACTCATACAATGGTAGTATAAGACCATAAATGCACCACTATAAATCACCTCAGCTTTAAGTAGTCCAATTTCATTTCGCAATGACTCCTCTTCGGAAGATGATAATAATAATTGTGGACTTAAGGGCAAGCCTCGTGATGACTCACTTGATACACTACCTGAAATTATAAAGGTAATGTTAATGCTGACAGCATCGCCTATTTATTTATATGCACGTCGCAGGAAAAGACAAAATTTTTCCCTGCTTATTAGTAAAACATTCATATAACATTTCGGTAGATATTATGGATCGTGACAATTGGGCTAATTACCATTGGATATGGTCAGCCACATTACGATTAGTAACACAAGGGCTGTTAAAATTATTGGCTTCCTCTTCATTTTAACTTCACTTTTAAATTTTATACAGTAATTGGACCAATTTGTTTCCGAAAGCACCATCGCCGTTTATCCGTAAGACTTGACACAATTTGAAATGAGTTTGGTTGGCCCTCACAATGCTGCAGCAGAATGATGTAAGCAGAGAAAGTCCGAAAACCATACTGATTTTGGCCATGAAATGATTGACATCACTGTCATCGGTTCTTCAAACAGTAATGGTCATTTTAGATTCGAACGTGCTCCCCCGAAAAATAAACATTCTTAAATAAACAATACACAAGCGAGAAACTTATGCATTGACTGTCGTAATGCGTACTCATACCACTCGTACTTGTTTAAGTATGGTCGGCGTAAAACGTTGAGTTCGTTTTGTGTTCAATTTTAAGATAATAGTATGTTGTTTATAACTTATTATATTTTTTCAAACAGTATTATCTTTCTGCCGACCGATATTGTAATCAGTCTGAGTTCCCTGGATGTCTTTTGTTTGCTGCCTTGTTAGTTTTACTTGTTCATAAGTTATGACGGTTATGACCTTATACAAGTTGACTGTAGTACCAGTAGTACGCGGAAGACCGGCGGACAGGCAGAAGACAAGGTCCTCGTTTATGAGTTCACCCACTAATTTTGTTTTGATTTAGCGCGTTTCATTTAGCATTCCTTTCGTATATGAGATTGCTGAAATTAATTCACTATTTTTTCATTTTAGAATTTAAATTCATTAAAATATGTTTTAGATGTATAATTTGTGTTTAATTGGTTGATTGTAATTTACGTTGGCACTGCCCCTTAAGCCATGGATCCCCATTTGAAGTAGTTAATTAGGAAGCGGACTTTTCGTTTGAATTATGTATTACGGATGAGAATCCGGCCTTAGAGCGAGATGCTGAAATGATTCCGTGTCGACATTTGTTAATACTTGATACTGATAGTTTATACGATGCAATTGTCAAAGTCAACGCTTTTGTATCTGAGGAGACATCGAAAAAACAACTCTTTGGTTGGCGTGTGCAATGCTGAATAGATGGCCAACTGATGACATTGTTTTGTCGATTTCTATCAACGTTCTTTATTTAAAAGATAATTGTGTGCAAGCGTATTAAAATGTGATGTTCTAGTTTGGTGTAATGGAACTCTTAAGACATTTGAATAAATAAACATGTATGTCCTGTGCTTGTCAGTGTGAACAATTATATTGAAAGTAGCCTTGGATGTTTCCACAATTAAGTGAAATAATACTATTTTTCCACCACAATTTTTTAAATTAGTCATTTCGTTGAAGTGGAGAAGACATTTTGGTGGATCAGCCAGCAGAACATTTTTCACACGAATATCCATTTGATTCACTTGACAGCATGAATTCTGGTTGTTTAAATTTCTACTTTGTTACACGTTTTGTGAATAAATGTCCTTTTTTAAAATGACATCTTTCTCTATATCACAATGTTCTTTTCAAAAGTATATTCAATAAGATATTCTCTTCCCACATTTCTAACACAGAATTCCTCTCCCTTACCATTGTTCTGGATCCTAAGCTCTTTTATCAAAAAAAGCCTTCCCTTTCAACGCATTTGTAATAACACAATTATTGAGCTCCCTCTCCTTATTTCCCTGTGCATATATGTGGAGGTAATGTTAAGGGTGGTTTGGGAAGAGCTTAGACTGGGAATGAAACTGCTGCCTGCAGACAGCACCAGAACTCAGGTTTCAAGATGATAAAAAAGTAATAAGTCATACAGCCAAGGGGATGCAGTTACTACAGATTCGTACATAGGCAACTATGGCATGGAATATTGTATTTTTTGGAAAAGTCAGAATTTTACCATATGATATTGCACATTATTTTCTTAATAATTACTGCTAACTTGTCTAATTGACAATTTCTTACTTTTGCTGATATACTAACTTTTTTGCATTATACCAACTTCATTTATTCTTTTGCCAAATATTTACTATAATCAGGTAATTTAGAGTGAAGCATATGCTTCAAAATAATCTACCTGCTGAAGGTCAGAGGAAATCTGGGAATATCAGAGATTTTTTCTAGTCTGAACTACTGTGAACGGCCAATGACCAAAAATCTTGTGCTAATAGTGTCAATTACCACTTAACTCTGTGCATGTCTGAAAGAACCTCACTCATGGTGCCAAAGAGATGTTAAAAGTTTTAGTAAAGAAGGGGCAGTACTTAACTTAGAAATTAAACGAGAATAAGACTAAATATTTGAGGATGCCCACATCCCAGGTGTGAAGTTTTGCAGGGAATTTTCATAAAGGAGATTATTTATTCATTTGAATCTTTAGAAATTTTCAACTAATTTGGTACACAGATAAATAGGATAAAATGTACCAGGAAATAAGTAAAGTCTTTAATGGAAATAAAGCCTCTTATGCAAGTTATAATTATATGCATGCAACTTATTCTACCAGTTACCTAAGTTTTTGATATACACTACTGCCATAGGGCTGATACAACATTAAAGTCATAACACCCTCTGCTACAACAAACCATTCTTCAACTTCCCCTACTTACCACCACCCTTCATTCCATCACACATGTCTTCTCTTTTCCTCCCTCTACCTTGCTTACATCCTACCCACTATTACAATCTTCATCAATCTATTATCACTCAATATGGCCTACATCTACCTTTCCTGCTGTCTTTTAATTTCTCCCAACAAATATCTTTCTTCTGGTAAGAGCATGAAAATTGCTACTGGTAGGGTCACCCATGCTAGAAAGTTTGAAGGAGCCAGAAAAAAGGTAGTCCACACAGTATCTGTTCTTCAGGCAGCTGCAAATCATCTGACCCCAGTTGGGTGGCCATTTAAGTGATGGTGTCATGTTAGAAGCATTATTGAGGATGGCAACCAGAATCTACCACAATTATTTTTCCCAAAAAAACATGATGGACACAAATATGAAAATAATTCCTGGAAACTAAGGAACCCACCCCACAGGGGTGGGTGTCATGTCTGGTAGTGGGGGAGTTAAAGTCTCCACGGTCATCATCACTCAAAATCTTAGCACAGCGAATGGATGCAGCAGAAAAGAAGAATCAGAAGAGGAAAGCAACTGTCAGAATAGGAAGTTGGAATGTTATGACAAAGATGAGAACACACAAGTTAGAAAACATCAAACAAGAAATGGAGAGAAAAAAGAAATATTGATATGCAAGGTGATATGGAAGGAAAGTGGGGATTGTTGGAGTGATAGTTACAGAGTATTATTATATTCAGTGAAGAAATTTGGTGCAAAGAGCAAAATGAGGGCATGGAGAGTTTACAGAGATGGGGTGAAATGGTTGCTCTGTACCTATATGCAAGAGAAAACACTGTGAGGAAGTCAGAAAGTAAAATCTGTGCACACTATAAGAGATTTAGCAAATTACTCATCAAAGCAGAAGAGATTCAGGCAAGATGGAAAGAATACATAGAAGAAGTATATGGTAGAGACATTAGGCCTCTTGAGTTTGGACATAGAAAAAGAATATGATGTCAAAGAGGATAGCTTAGCTCCAAGCATACCTGATTGCAAAATAGAGAAGGCATTAAAGGAAATGAAAAAAAATAAGGCTGTGGGGGTATACAACATCCCTGAAGAATTACTAAACAGTTACTGCAGTTAACAGTTACTGTAGTAACAGTTAACTTGACGCAAGAGAATAATTCTCAACAAAAGCAATGCTTGGGATGTATTGTATCTAAGAAACTGAACTGTGACAAATGACTACCTTCTGATTAAGAGTATTACAACTTATTTTTACCTTTAAAAATTTGAAGTATTTCCCATTTCTTTATGGTGCTGTTATTTTCTTCTGCTACATTGATGGTTGTCGCTGTTGATCTAAAACAAACCATTCATCATAAATCTTCTTTATCACAAATTCTTAATCAATTTTTTTAACATAATCAGTTTGTTCTTGTGCAACATTTTCATATAATGATTTGATCATGCTTGAATTTTTAGTGGACATGATTATTTTACTGTCATAACTTCATTTACACCTGATGATGATTCGTGAAAAAGTTGAAATAGTATAATTCAATTTCGAACAATAGCATGCAAGTCTGAAATGTGCTTTAAATGAAAAGATTTTGGACACTCAGCTTTGACTTCACAGCAACCTAAGCAGATAACACATCCCCATTGAAACAACTGTAACATTCAGCTTGTAATTTCTCCAAACCAGATTTATGAAAATAGTGATTCCAGGTAAGGGTGGCTGACAACTTGAGTGACTGATAGTTTTATGGATAAATTTTTGAGAGATATATGAGAGAACATAGCAGGTGTAATGATTGGAGATGTAAATGTACCAATGTTCTACATGCCAACAATACAGGACCAAGAAATGTACAGAGAGTCCTGGATAGCTTCAGTGAGGTTACAGAGACAATGAAATAGATAGAAAATTCATCTAACACTACAGTAGTTGATGAGGGGAATGGGAAGGATAATATACACACATAGGTAATTATTTTGCAAGGTAAATTAATTGAACAAATGGATGGTTTTATCTTGGCGGAAGGTTTGCAAAAGATGGTGAAATAGATGAAGAGATATTTTTCGAAGGACTCAACCAGAGGTCTGTAGGCTACTGGGATCTTGATAAGCCACCGTTGACTTGTCACCAGGTTTCCCAGGGGCTGAACCACTGGAGTTGACTGAATACCTGTGGCCGACGTGAACTTGAACCCATAACCTTTGGGTTAACAGATGGGTATGTTACCCACCGAACTAACCTGGCATTAAAAGGCATGTGAATGTCACCAGAAAGGTTATTAAGTGTATGTACAAAAAAAAATATGTATATATAACATATTCAAAAGATGCTTGTCTGAGGCAGCAAAAATATCAGTGCATAAAAGTGTACCAACTACCAGCACCTTAGTCTATAAAAATGAAAATTAGGCATTCTAGAAGAAGCACAAGTGTAGTAGGGGTCGGTATGGGAAGCTTGAGGAATTTTTATGTTAAAAATAGGAGAGTAGGGTGAGGAATGTGTGGGTCATGAAAGATATAGATTGGATGCACTGGTAATAGACTAATATGAAAGGTGGTCTGCTGTTATGGCCATGTTGAGAAAATGGATGAGAGTCACATCACCAGACAGATCTAATCTA
>LYUA01000145.1:493915-510286 GCA_002093875.1 Calopteryx splendens
CAAGATGGAAAGATTAAAAAAGACCCGGTGGTTTACGACCTGCGGTTCGCGGCCGCGTTTGAGGCATTCCTCTCCCATTCTCTTTCCCCAACCCTTCCCCTCCCCTCGTCCCCTTTCCCATATTTTTTTTCAGCGGAGGGGCCCTCGCGTCATTTTATGACTGCGGGAGACGTAATATGGACGATGAACCTGTGATACTGAACAATGATGAATGGACCCCCAGCGGGACCGAATGGGTCGGGAGCGTGGGGGGGGAGGGAAGGCTTGGTGGGGATGGGGCGTTGGAGGAGAGAAGGGTGGGTGGGTGGGTGGAGGGAAGGGGTCAGAGCGTGTACGGCGGACGCCTTTGCCCCGAGGCAAGAATTTAAAACCACGCGCTCGTGGTCAAGGCTCGGGTCACGCCAACGCCTCGTGGCGTTTCCCGCTCCGATCTTAAAGAAGACCGCCGCGCACACACTCTCACGGATACCAACTGCTCGGTGCGCTGCTCGTCACGGGGACGGTAATCAATAATTTAGCGCACGTAAAACATTCACGCGGAGCTGGAATTTCCACGTCACCCCCACCGCACCAAAACGCGGGAGGTACGCCACCTATCCGGTGATGATGAGAGGACGCGATGATGCATGGGCACGCGGAGGCACGAATCCGCCAACCTTTGTCCGCCGGGAATCAAATATTTATCCGAGCGGCCGCGAACTTGAATGTCTGCGAATCGATTAGGCATTTGAGGGACACGCACGGGGCCAACTCCCAGGGAGATTGATGCAAAAGGGCTAGGAAATTTGAGGGAAACCAGAGTTACACAATGTCCTCCCCGAATCGAAATTTTTCGAATGCACGAGGGCGACTGTTATATCGCGTTGAAAGAGAGCTGTAGGGTAAGAGTCAATCATCAGGGCAGTGCACCATTCTCAAAACAAAGCAAACTAAAGCAAAATTGTATATCACGCACACCTTCCTCTAGGGAAGAGTGATTCGACTGTTGTAACCATGTATCACGTCCTACACAATCGCATACTACAGTGGCACCGTCATAACAATGTTTGCATCTCAAGGTATTGAGAAATGTTGGCAGGCATACATGTAGAAACAATAGGACATTGGAACGTAAAGGTTAAACAAAAATTATAAATCCATAAGGAAGGAGATATTTTTAATTCGCTCAACTTAACACGAAACAAAAATCAAACTTTCAACAATCAATTTCTGAAGGTTCAAAGCGATTGAAAGGGTTGATTAGTGGAACGGTGAGAGTGATCGGGTGACTCACCTATTTTGAAGTCACTATACACCAAATTCCATACCACCTGCACTCATATTAATGCCACTGAAAACTTCCATGCTCATTCGAGATATTTCGCAAGGTTTCAATCTCAAAAGGTTTAAATTATGAGTTTTGTAATCTTACTTTCTCTACATGCACTTTTGTTTTTTCAAGCGCGAACCGTATGCAATAATGACACATTACAAACAAGTGTCATTAACACATGGGTGTGATACGTAAGTATGCATAGTAAAAGCATGTCACATAACGATGGTTATATAAATTTCATCACAAGGAGAAGTATTTTTCTACTTAAGAACCTATACCTCAGCCATTTTACTTGAGATCATTTTGAGAAATCGTATTGCAGTAAGTTTGCGGGCGCCAAAAAATTATGCAAGACGGTAGAATCTACGAACAACAATGACAAACCTATTTCGACCGAATCACTTCGATTTCTACGCAATACTTTCTTGCGAATTACCTAAATGAAAAATATGACAAAATAAAATAATACTCGTGGGTCTAAAGTACGTAGCAAAGAATTACGCGATCAGAGATATGAATGCATCCATCATACGAAGGCCAAACTGAGAGAATTAGTAGTGATAGGAGAAAAACTACATGGGATGCTAATTTTTCACTAAATTCCTCCTGGCGTTCCATCTATATAAAAAACCAAACTACTGCTATTGTGTCACCAATCATATCTAAGTAGCTTAATGTCGAGAAATAACAGGGAGGAAAAAAATAAATGGCTCAATGAAAAAGAAGCAAAAATTAAGAAGCTAGATAAATGTTCTGATAAGAGTTGTGACTCCTAGGAATTATTTCTACAATCCAGAAGCTCCCAAAATGTGCATTATAAATTACGCCAGGGAGTGTTTATCTTTAGAGAGAAAAGCACTCAGCTAACTAATGATATAATTATATTATAGTAACGCTCGTTCTTATCTTTACGCCAACTCTACATAAATACTAAACTTCTAAAAACACACTCACACCTATTTTAAAATACTTCCATTTTCACAATTCTTCATTCCTTGATTATATGTTTTCCTTCAACAGTATTTTGAGGGTGGATGAACATAGTTATGGCTTAACACCACCGCAAACAAAAATATTTGGAAACCCCAGCTTGGATCGCTTCCGTTACCCGTCCGTGATCATAGCATTGACTTCAAATATAGCGACCAATTAAACGAGCCACGACAAAAATCCCACCCCCACTTATCGGACCGAACATGTGTTAAACGAGCTCAAGACTTAATAGGCGATGGCTCGCATCGCACACACGATCAACCGAACACCTACCACGGCTCAATAATGTTGGCGGGCTTCCTTAACTCAAGTTTCTGCTTCGGTGGAAACGAGGAAGAGGGTTAGGGACAAGTAGCGGCATGAGTGTTTACGATAAACCCTAATGACCACTAAAAAAAGGGAGTTAAAGAGGGAGAGAAACCACTAATTCCATAATAAGGTAGAAAGACTAGCTGTTGGCTGGGATTGGGTCTCGGTCATAAGCGGCGCATGAAGGGTTGCAATCGAGAATAGAGCTGGCTAAATTTACAAATTTGGTTCTTTTTATTCAAGAATTATATACTTCGACTTTCCAAACACCATATCATTTGATCATATGTTTCCATTTATCTAAGCAATTATTCATTAAAATTGCACCTACAAGGACGAAAAAGTTAACCAGATTCTAAAAATATGGCCTGTATTCAATTTGGTCTAAAAAAAATACTCAAGTCGAGATAATGTAGAATCTGCTGGAAAAAATTTAAGGAATAAAAGAATTATGAGAGATTTAAAAAATGGTCTTTCCCCTTCCGTCTGAACAAAGGAAGACTCAATGATGAGGGACGCTTTAACATTACGTTTTACCCTTGGCCAGGTGTTAGAGGTGTTCTTTTTCTTATTAACGTATTTATTTATAGTATAATATCATAATTATCTAAGACAGAACCTCGCTTATTTTAATCATTGATTTCAAATTTTTGATGAAACTGCTTAACCCAGCTGGGAAATAAAAATTAATCCGCCAATTGAATGAATAAGTTGAAACAAATTTGATTTACGTGAAACTTATTTTCGCTCTGAGTATGAGAGTATTTACTTTACTTTCATATAACAGCATGGTTAATTTTCCGTATGGACCTTGGAACTGCGAATGGAAGGATATACTTGATGTCGTAGATTAAGTTTGAACACAAATTTCATAACCCACTAGCCTTTTTAGATGCAAGGCATACTACTCGTTACTCTCTAACCATTCAGATGTAAGTTTCTCTCCCCTCTGAGATTTTCGAACCATCAAGTCCTCTGAAAATAACGGTAAATGCAATATTAAATTTCCTGGATCAAATCTTGTGACACATAGACGTGATAAGCGCTACAATAGATTTTTTCTGTACAAACGGACAAACTACAAGGACTTGAAAATTGAACTATAAGTTTGAAAAACGGGCCCCAGTTGTTTCACGGAAAGTTTTGTGTTAGGTTTTAGTGAACTAAGGGAAAATAATCACAGTTGGTCTCTTCCTCTTCCGACGGCTTAGTTTGAACTGAGTCTGTAACAAAGTACCTACACCATTTTCTCAAATCGGTGTAGTTTTTCATTTTCTTCGGTCGGTTAGATAGCGAGTGGTATTCCTTCTCTCTTGCAATCATAAAATATACTTACATGTAGGTAGGAACTTTGGTTTCAAAATATTTTTTTCGACCCTAGTTTCTTCACAAGATATACAATAATTTTAAAGTTATCTTGAATCCTTCGACCCAACGTTATGGTTCTGAAGTAGCAAAACTATAATTACTAGAAGAATAGAAGTACTCGCCATAAGCATACAATAACAGTAAAATCTCTGCGTATAGTGAATCTGTAATTCTTATTATCTTCTCCTATATTTTTCAGTAGTGCATGCAGAAAAATGACTCAATATATTGACTACCATCCTTCTCAGCGTCTTTATTCAGTGAAACATGTACAAATACCGAGTCATGATAATTTTTAATATAGAGTAACTTACTTTGAGTAATTCACTTAGAGTAATTTTACTTAGAGTAACTAGACTCCTTGCATTAATTAATTTACGATGCAGCTGTACCGAGGAATTTGGAAACCTTAATTTGCTTCGGAAAAATAATATAAACTAAACAAGAGAATACAATTTAGAATTTTTTCCACTGTTGAAAGCATACTGATTTATTCATTTTATTTTTAGAACGAGATGAAGGAAACAGGAAGCGTATTAGAAACGTCAAGCATTTCGGGATTCTGAATTATAACTCAAGATCCCCGATAATATGGTGTAAAACTCTCAATTACCATTAAATTCAGTTAAATACTCAAGTCCACGAATTTAGTGAATTATATCTACATATAAGACATAAATTATATTAGTTACTTCAGGCGGAAGTCAGGATATTATTTGGAGATTCTCGGGTTATTCAGTTGATACAAACCGAAATTACTGAATTAACACTGAAACGAAAAAGAGTGATTATTCACGAATAAAAGAGAATAAAATCTTCATTTAGGTATCTAACCTAAAGGATATAAAAATATGCAAACGAAAATAATCCTCAAAGTTCCCATGCGGACACAAAAGACAATTAGCGAAATATTTCAATAGAATGAACGTCGGCTAAAGAGTACAAGCTGGCGGATGGTGTATTACGGGAAACTGTGTCTAACTCATGCATGGTTCATAACAAAGCTACACAATCTTCCAAGGATACGCAAGATTAGTATTACTCTCTAGAGGGTGCCAAAATTAAGTGGTTTAAACACAAGCCCCGTTTAATGCTGGCCGATTACAGTAAGTATTATGAGTCAATAGCGCCGTAATGCCTTCGTTTTAATATTTATGAAGGTATGTTTCAATGTATAAATCTTGCAAATCCTCATTACGAAGTGTACATGTCCATATCACTCGACAAAACGCACCACGTCATTGTATTCCACGGTGATAGTGCAGAGTTAATTTATTTGCCTTCGGAATTCGGAAGAGTGGTCAAAACTTTCCCCTTCAGATTCAGTTTAAGATCAAAGTAATTTCGCGTTGAAGCGCATCGTCTCTAACAAAATTCAGTACTTTTGATAATAACTTGGATACAAAGAGCGACAATTTTTTTCATAGAAAAAACCTAGAACTTGGAAATAATCATGGAAACAAAGTCGAACCGAGGGAAAATACCTATAGGTAACATTCACACAGCTTTTCATATTTCACTTACTTTTTCCGACACATTCCACACCAATTTGACTTCGATGATTTTCCAATAAAAACTAAGACGCGATTTTTCCTAATTTTAGTCAAATTTACGACCTTGGGTGCTTTAAAAGAGCAATTATTATGGTAAACGATACGCGATAAAATATCTCCAACAATTAGAGAGTGGCCTCGAGATGTTTTAAATTAAGGACTCAATTAAGAAACTTTTGGGCTTTGGACAGCGTTTTTTGATTTCAGCCCACTAGCTGCGGCCGCGGTAGTGAGATCCTGCCATAATACTCAATGCGCTATAAGCCTGTACAACTTTTTCACCCTCCACGAAGGAAGAATTAATCCTATTAACCAAAATGGGTATTTTCAACGTAGGTATTTTCTAGGTAGGTATCAAAATCATAAGAAAATTGTATTAGCAATTCTTTAAGCCAGGTAACATTTCAGAAAAAGGCAAATATATAGCAGCCAAGCAAAACGGCATGTGTATAGCACCTTCTACCGCGTTAACTTCAGAGCCTACGTTCGTTAATTCCCGACGACATCAGCAAAACTGAAAAGGCAGGCAATGTCAGTAACAAGGTAATTTATACGAGAAGAAAAATATCAAACGAAACATCGTTGATAGCATTACCCCTGAAAGCTACTAAAACACACAACAATGCGGGTTGCCAGGGTATCGGGGGACGAGTTTTTTCCCAAGTTTCCATAAGGAAAGATATTTTCTTGCGGACGGCAATGGACTTCAGCGGCTCTCCCGTCGCCACGGGTGAATATCTGGTTGTGCCCTCGCACGAAAAACAAAGAGGTTTGCGAACGCTAGTAAGAGATTTGTTCAAAATCCTGTGCTCAAACCGGAAGAGAAGTTTCTCCTACAGCGGGGTCCGTTTCGGCGTAACATATTGTTACAATCACTCTCTATGTCGTAATACTGACTTGCTTTCAAGTACTCTGCCACTGCGGAAGTTAACGCTTTTGAATTGAAAATAAAGATAAAATCGTACCTTCGGTAACTATTTTCCAAGGAAATTCGACGCAGTACTAATGCCTTTTAAACCGAGGATTCTGACCAAAGCAACGGAGGATTTCAGTCCCTCATTCTTTCCTACCCAATGCAAAATTCCAAAACCTCATGAGGGCACTTTTTCCTCACGTCCATCCTCCTTCGGTACACGAACATTTCTTTGGGTCTCTCACGCAGACCTGAGGCCATTTCATGGTCCCTAACATATATATTGTGTCCCAAGATGATACCAATTCATCAAGTTAACGGCCAAATCTAATGCAAATAAAATTCCCGGAATTTTTCAGGTTTGGTCATAAACTAAACGTCATGAAATACTCGCAAATGCCATTACACTAAAATTAAAAATTGAAATAATATTAGAATTTTAATAAATATATATGACAATCACAAAGTACTTTCACTTCGCTTCTCACAAGTCCATACGATATCAACGAACTACATCGGGCTTTTCTATTACTATAAACATTTACTCTCACTAAGGTTGTTCAGAGCGATACAACTTTCAATATGCGTAGCATACTTCATGATAAGATTTAAAATAATAAAACATTACCATTGAGGTTTCAGAAGCACCTTACATTGACATTACTTAAGGGGCTAGATAATGTCAATACCATAACCTAACGTAATAACTTTTAGAGATCGCTCAACGCCATTTTTTCCTTATTATCGTAATTTTTACTGCTTTGTTTCGTCTACAAAATTATTTTAATGCTTATGAAAACTGTTCTTTTGTATCCCTAGAAAAATACCCAACTTACCACGAAATTCCTTTACATTAACCGTTCTCTTCCCAGTAACGGTCGCGCTGTGATTATATTTGTTCCAGGAGCCAATGCCGGCAATAACATGTCATTAAATTAATATCTAAAGATATCAAAGAAAATCTTTTTGGGATCTTTAGTGTTCTTCGTTAATGGGAGGGCATCCGCACCTTTGCAACCTCTCATGCGATCGACCACTCCTCTTGGGCCTCTACTCAAAGCTCATCAAGGAAGTACCACACCCTTAATGAGCACGGGGAAGCGACGAACTCCAGCTATCCGACCGTTTCTCGTATTACGACGGCACGCGTAGGAGAGCACTTCTCCGCCTGAGTGAGAGGTCGATGGAGGACGACGAGCATGCCCCCCCACTAGTGCTCCCCCCTCCCACCCTGAGTCCCCTGGGCCGCTCCCCTACGCCACCTGTCATTACCAATTAGGGCCATCGTTTCCTGCGAAGTAGACAACCCGCGAACGCTACGGAGCGGTGCGGGTTTCGTGGCTTGCGCCGAAAAGAGGGCCAGGTAGGACCGGCGGCCGAGAACAAACGAAAAAAAAAGAGGGCAGCCGACGGTTTTCCCAAACGTCTCCTGCTATTAAGAGCGTCTACCGGTAAGGTAGAATTTTGATGGACCCGGAGACTAAAAACTGCTACACTTGTGTACTTAACAAGACATTAACAGCTTACAACAATAACCTTTTTTTTATCCCCCCATACGCATACTTTCTGCCTCCATTCCCTCCAAAATACAACATCTTTTCCTCCCTCTGCCTCACTCACCCAACATTCTCCCATCATTCTCAGTCGTCAACAATCGATTGCCACTAAATATATTGTGCACCCACATTTCCTGCCTTCTTCTAATTTCTTCCAACAACCTTCTCCTTTCCACTGCCATACCTAGCAATTCTTTATTTCATTCTTTTTTCCCAAATCTACATCTCGAAACCCTCGGATCTTCGTTTATCCTCTTGACTCGACGAGGTTCCAGAGCGATACAAAACTATGCTCCATAAAATATTTACGAATCTTTTCTTCATATCTTTACTCATATTCCTTGTCATCAACTCTCCATTCTTTGTAAAAAGTATCTTTACTTAACGTAATTCTTCATATAATGCCGTAAATACTTATGAATAATCGAACTGGTTCTGTGATGCGCTCAGTAATGATTGTAATGTCTCGTGTAAAAGTGTTAAATGACCTTATCTTAATCATTTATCAGTGAGATGTACATGGAAACCACTTGGGATAAAATTTTCGCAATGTTTTTGACTTAGGATAATAATTACGGGAAATATTATTCCGGTGAACCCGAATACTCGTGAAATGATCAATTCTTCATCTCTTAAGTCACTGCCGTAATATATATTGTAAATCGAGGCAAGAGTTTCATAAAAATCTCAAGAATTGCAGCCGATAAAAAGTACAAATTCATTAATAAATGATTAGTGTGCAACTTTGCCTTTTTCACTAAATTAATCAAGTTTCCCGATAGTAAAAACTTACATATTGAATTGACAACTGATAAGTGTAAGCAGTGCTGATTATATATATTTAAAAACTAGCCAAATTGCCTGACTTCACACTAAAAGACTATTGATATTTTAATAACATAAAAGTATATCATATCAGAAAATGAACATGGCTGGTGGAATATATCTCAATTTTTCGGACATTCACTGTTCCTACTCGAGTAAAATTTAGTTACAATTACAAAGAATATCATTTGAAATTTTCTTCCATAAAACACCAAAAAAATCTTTCACCAATGGAAAAAATTTCCTCTAAATACATCATACACCATTCGAGGGACTGTGAAGAAGAAATTAACAACTATGATAACACATTTAAATTCATCTATATCTATTCCTGTAAATATTTAATGCAAATAAATCTTATCCAAAGGGGTTCACGATAAAAGATGTTAATTATTTCAAAAGTACCTCGAAGGCTTCTCTAGAGACGGGTGCGGACCACTACTGACCGACTATACCATGATCCTTCGAATTCTGAACGGACAAAAATATGAATTGCAACAACATCAGGGATGGTCTCTCGCCAGTCGCCTCGAATGAAGATCACGAGACAAAATGCCCTTCCAGGTCAAATCGGGATTTGACAGCTCGTCTATACTATAATCACATTTACATAATAATTCATATCATTAGCAGTATTCATTTCATTTATCATATGAAGCAATAGAAAAATAATGAAACCAAAAATCATAAGAGAAAACACTGAGAGAAGGCCAAGTGCATCGGTATAGGTGGACTCAGACACCATACAAATGGGGCCAGGTGGTAGGGGGAGTTCAGCAATGGCAAAATAAACCTTAAAAAGGGCCCTGATTCATATTTTAATAGTATAATGAAAATTTAATTATACCTATAAATTATTAGGCAAAGGCGTGCATAAAAAGGATGAGTGGCTAAATTTAGAGAGGGAAAATGAATCACTAAAAGGTTGCACTATGCTACCTAGAATTATTGCAAGTTAATATAGTTTCTGTACTGTATCCTAAAAGAGTTTTCTGCTTTCGCATGGGTATTTTTTCGAAGCATGACGCAATAAAAATTAATATTTTTGAGAGTTAGAATTTTCAGATACGCACTTACAACAGAGCGGGAAAACAAAGAATAATATTAGAAAAAAAAATTGAAGAATTTGAATAGTTAGTAATTAATCGATGTAATGACGCGCAAGTATAAAAAAGCAAGCAAATACTAATCTTCAATCGGGACTCGGCCCACTGGACCGGGTGTCGTGCCCGGCAGCGGGGGAGGCAAAGCCTCCGCGGCCGTCACCACACGAATTCCTTGCACAGCCGAGTTGACAGCAACAGAAAAGAAGACATAGAAGAGGACCGTGACCGTTAGAATAGGGATTTGGAATGTAAGAGCATTTCTGAGGTCAGGGAAAGTAGAAAACATCAAGCAAGTGATGGAGAGAGGAAACACCGACACGTCAGGGCTATGCGAGGTGAGATGGAAAGATAGCGGAGATTATTTCAGCGATAGTCACAGAATAATATATAGCAGAGGGGAGGAGAGACACCGTGAGGTAGCAGTACTAATGAACAGAAAACTGAAGAGAAGGGTAATGAACGTGGAGCAGGTGAGTGACATAATTTTATTAGTCGAGATAAAAACTGGCTCGACCAAACTAGTGCTAATATCAAGGTGTACATGCCGCCAATCAATCACAGGGAGGATGAAGTAAACGAAATGATTGAACGTGTTTATGGCAGAAAACACTTGATAAGAGCTGGGGGATCGGAATGCGGTGGCAAGATGAAGGGAGAGATGAGAGTAAGATTGGAGAGAACGATTTAGGGGCATGGAATGACTGCGGAGAGAAAAAAATTGTTTTATAAGAGACATGGCTTCATTATAACTAACACCTGGTTTAAAAACTACAAGAGGCGTAGAAGCATGTGGAAAATTTCGAAAGATACAGGAAGATATCACTTAGATTATTATGGCTAGACCTTGCTTAAAGGAATAGGGTCATCAAATCACACAGCTTCCCGGGACTAGATGCGGCTACGATCATAAGTAATGTTCATGAAGTATATCGTCAAATTCAAGAGGATTAAAACATGGAGAAGGACAAGAAAATGGAATAAAGATGCCTTGACTGGGACACTAAGGTAGGAGTGCCAGGAAGGCAGTTCTGAGTAAGGATAAGGGGTTGGCTACAGTAGGAGAAAAGTGAGAATCTCTTAAAAATAGGGATGACTTACATCGCTAACGAAACGGTAAGAACAGTAGGACCGGTAAGCAGGGAAAGGATTAAGAAATCCTCAATTATAGTCAAAATGATTAGGCAGACAGATGAGAGAAGGAAATGGAAGAATGTACACACAGGATTAGAGAGAAGAAAGTACAATGAGCAAAACGATAAGCTAAGACGAGAAACTAATAGGACAAATAAAATGTGGTGGAAAGAACTGTGTGAGGATATGGAGAATTTACAGAAACGATGTGAAACGGGCACAATGCACTTGAAGGCGAAAGAACCTTTAAAAAGTACGAAAGGAGAATCCGTTCACAGCATCATACATACAACGTGAAAAACATTAATCAAGGCAAAAGAGAACCAGGCAAGCTGGAAAACCACATAGAAGAGCGATATGCTCATTTGCCATTTAAGTGTCAGCGTAAGCGTAATTGACCGATTAAATTTCATAAATTGCTACTCTTCGTAAATTTTATAAGATACCTACACTGCACTATTAGATGAGACTCCTTGGTGTTTATTCTCAGAAGGGACAGTTTTAGACATATAAGTAAACACATTATGGAGCATCGACGATTAATGTGGACTATTAAAGACGAATGTGAAGGATCTCCTTTTACTCATTCCAGTATCGAAAGATTCCCCCATGTTTCTAGTAGATATTAATCAATTCTTTTAGACCATTGGGTTTCTTTATTATATCCATTTTTCATCAAATAAGCAATATCGACCCAGAAACAGATACCATATTCCGCCATGAAGAAAATACCAAAAACCATGGAAAATAATAAAACACGAATGTTAATAAGAAGAATTACATGAAACAATCATGAACCCGATTCAACCAAGATAAGTTTACTTTAAAAATTAATTTGAGAATCTGTAATTATCCATACCACATGTTATTATAAACAGACCATATTTTCATCAGATGAGTGTCATTTATAAAGTCAGCTTTATAGACTCGTTGAAGCTATGGCTCGTGTCTAATAAATTGTAAGCAGGAAAATTAAAAAGTCACCGTTCATTTTAGCATGGAAAGTGTCCAGAAAATAAAGCCTGAAACGATTTTTACATTATGGGCATTTTACAATACATATAAGCACGAAAGGAAAGAGACACGTTGCATGTAAGTTTTGGACGGTTTCTGAAAACGATCACAGATGGTCGAGGACTCCAATTACACTCTGAACGGCCTAAACTTTTCCCCGACATCACTTCATTCTCTAGCAACTCTTAAATTCTACCTCCTTCGTGTGCAACCTTAAATACCAATAATCTCCATCCCGCTCACCCACATCTCTCCAGTCACTGACTTCACTGTCCCACTTCCTCTCGATATCTTCACCCTCCACGTTTTCTGCCTCCTTCGAATTTCTTGCATTACTTCCTCCGTTCCCCTAATCTTACGCCGTTAACCTCATCCTCTCTCAACGAAGATCTCCTGAACAATAAAACTCTATGTCCTACATCAGTCTTCATTATATTATTACATTTGCATCTTTACTTAGTAACCTGGGTCATCATCTCTCCTTTATCATGAATACCTTTTTTTTCTAAAGCAAGTCTTCTCCGAATACCCTACCCGCACAAAATGCGGCCCATTTAGCGAAATGTTCAACGTGCTCCAATTTATGCTCACATATTTTATTATTATAAACTCATCCTTCTTACTCCTTGACGCTCCCATCACATTCCTTTTCCTTGACGCTTTTTCATCCCATTCCTCTCTTACTAATTTTGAAATACATTCAATAAAGATTGAAATCCATAGGGTGATGGGTATCCCCGGCGCATCACTGCCCATTCCGATTCTACATCCACCACCTTCAACAGCATGCAACATTCTTTTCCATTAATGCTATTATTACTTTTATGGAGCCATGAGCTCCCTTACCCTTCCTATATCCTGAATTTCCTGAGATGACGCTTCCGAAATAGTCGTTTGTACTGTTCTCTAAACTTTTGAAGGCAAATTATTTCAGTGGTTCCTTTGTCACCGAAGAAAACTAAGGTAACGAGGTTCTCGAGGCAGAGGAAGTCTAAGTTAAACATCAATGTGGGAGGGCATAAACTTGAGCAGGTACAGCATTTGAGCTATTTAGGCAGGGTTTTGAACGAAGGTGGGAAAAGTTGTAGTGATATTAGAAGAAAAATCGCAATAGGTAAGGAAGATTTTACGAGGAGAGAATTGATGACAAGGACCTTAGGCAACGACGTAAAGAAAAGACTGATGAAGACGGTATGGAGCGTGGTTTTGTATAACTCGGAAACTTGGTCGTTGAGACAATATGAAAAGCATAGCTTGGAAGCTTTTGAAATGTGGGTGTGAAGAAGGATTGAAAAAGTGAAGCGGAGGGAAAGGAAAACGAAAGAAGAATTTAGGGAATGGTAGGGGAGGATAAAAGCCTATTGAGAGAAACCCAAATAAGGCAGGAAAAGTGGATGCAGGGCGTACTGAGTGGCGATGGATTGTTGAAGAGAGCAATAGAGGGGAGAATGTAGGGTAAGCGAGGCAGGGGGAGGAAAAAAATTAGGCATTTTGGAAGGGTTGCAAAAAAGTATGCGGAATTGAATAATGGGTTTTAGGTAGGTTTGAGGTCGTGTGTCCACCCGAAACCTACCCTAACCGGTAGATTACCATTGAATAAGTGTTTCTCGAGTAGTTATAATTATGATGAGTTTGTGAAAAATAAATGCGTGATTAAATAAAAACGAGAAACCAGTTTAACGAAAAGGAAAAGGCCGATTTTATCCAATTTTATAAAATATCTAAATTCAATATAATAAACATGCTATCATAGTTTTTAAATTTCAATTTTCCAGAGGATTTCCGTCCTGGGCCGAGTCGACTGATTGACGACGACTAGTCGAATAAAAAAATTAAAAAAGGTGAAAATAGCCATTTCCCATTCTTTATTTCTTCCTGGAGTCGACGGTGATTGCGAAGGCATAAAAGCACTTGCAAAACGCCCACGAGGCCCGTCACGACCTGACACGGATGTTTTTGATTACTTCGGAAGAGCGCATTTACTTTTGGTCCCAGACACTTAACATGAGTCATGTGTACGACGAAACAGGAAAAACCTCACCCCTAGGAACGAATTGAAACCGAAGAAAGGACTTACCTGAGGAGAGTTAGCTTTCTACTTGAATATTTCTCACGGGTTAGAAAATTGAAAGATTTGGACAGGTAATGAAGATGAGAAGCTTTTAAAACTGAAAAAGATCTGATGCAAAGAAAAATAAAAAAATAAAATGAAGTAAGGCCTGCAAGACATTAGCAAGACCATTACTTTAAGGAGATGAATCTAAATAATGTGCATAGTGAAGTTTAAGTATTTTAAATACAAATTCAAATGAGAAATAATATATGGTCCAGTACGGAAAATAGCGCATGTATTACGCCTAATAACGGCATTCACAAGAAATCTGATAAACCAGATACCTATCCCAGATAACCCAATAGAGAGTTACAAATGGATTAGAAACAGCCAACTCAGAAGAAAATTTACCCTGAAAGAGACTAATGTTCAGCAAACCGGAACGCGGTCTACATTAAGGAGAATGGATTTTGTGCTATATGATATACACTTATCAAAATTAAAGCCTGTGGGACGAAGTGAAAAAGAGGTAGAATATTATTCACCGTGCCGAGTTTATAAGGAGCTCTAGGGACAAAGAGTAAAGAATGCATTTTAAATTTCAAAATAATCAAGACATGCCAACTCATTCTCGGAGAAGAAATGCTGACAGTACTATTTTTCATCTACACTAACATATTACCCCAGAAAATCTTCACGGCGTGGGGTAGAGGGAGATACCAATCTTAAACAATTTTTTTAAAATTGATCATGTAACTCAGAATAAAATCAGGCCGCAGTCGAACTTTAGAAAAAATAGAAGATTTAATTCTAATATTTCTGAGGTTGAGATCGCAAATTATGCATGGGAAAAGGTCCCTCTATCCGATCGCTCATCTGCCTTATTTCCCTTAAATTTTCAATTTCTCTGAGCCTAGCCACGTAATGTAAGGTTAGAAATATTTCGCAGGTGTCAACACAATACCCCTAAGATTGGTAGTACACTACGTCTTGGACATTATCACCGCGCTGCCATTAGTTCTCATACGAAATTTTCTAGCCTTCTGTGATGTCTTCCATTCGCCCATCGCAATTAATTGAATACATTTCCTTTTTACTACACACATTTTAAGTCACAATTTAATCTCTCCGCGACAGTTCCAAAATATTTGGAGTCCATTAAGGATGAGGTCAAACAATAGACATTTCGTTAACTATTATACCCGATTAGTTCCCCACTGTTCGTCCGTTAGACAAAACCAAGTTTCATTCGTGCAGATCCGCGCAACCTTCGACCATGCGGACACATATGAGCATTAAGCTGGAAACCACCACAGAAAACTCCCACTGAAAAGTGAAGAAAGTCGGCAAAGGGTTTCATTGACAGCTCCGAAGCTCTTCCACCTCGGGTTTCTTTGACGGAGTTGTAGTAGCTCAAACTCGGCCGCACGCTCCTTCCAAGCGACTAGGCACGCGCTGTCACCGAAGCGTTGAAAGACAAGCTGATATTTCCTTTCAGATTCGACGTGAAAATTCCCCTTTAACTTCGAATACATTGAAGTGAAGTAAAATTCCCGTCTATGGTAAGTTGCCGGAGGGGGATTAAAGGGAAAAAAACTAACACCAGCCGCACCAACCCAAGTATCACCTCACTGAAATCAGAGCTAAAATAGCAGCGGCTACTCTCCTGCCGCAAGCCCACTTCCTCCTCCGTCACACCACTCCACGCTCTCCCCCACCTCCCCATCATCCCTCCCGTTCGCCCCAAAAGAACCCCTAAGACGATAAATAAATCGGCCGGAAGGGGCGGAGAAGACAGGGGAGGGGAAGGAAGGACACGCAGCCTCCTTTTTCAAGGGCGACTGCAATAATGAAGTCAAAAAGAAAGGGTCAGAGGCATAAATCCGCGCTGACCCCCAGTGAGGTTGACCACCACGCGCCCGGAGGGGTGAAGGAGACGGCGGCGGCGAAGGGAGTCTTGAGCACGTTGTGGCGCGACGGGTGGGGGAGAAGGAAGGGGGAGGGAGGAAGGTGGAAGGGCACAAAAAATGAATGAGAAACGCGAAAAAGACAAGACGGAGTGGGCAGGGCGGGAAGGACGGGGCAGAATTGCTCGGACGTAGGAAAAGAAAAACAAAGTCTAAAAGCGAGACCGAAGAAAACCCCACCCTTCGCGAGCATTACCAACCCCGCCCTCTCCATCCCCCCCCGTTGTGTTCACCCCAACCGAAATTCTTCCCCCCGCCGCGCGGCGAC
>LYUA01000145.1:516958-528188 GCA_002093875.1 Calopteryx splendens
CCCGCTTCCCCACTTTTAGTGATACGGATGTTTATTTGACCGAAATCTCACTCGCATAATTTTCGCGGGTAGCAATGTATGCAAGTCTGTTTAACGCCCACACACCTCGTCATCCCCGAAAAGAATAAGTATATCTGGAATCAGGGTCTCCCATGTGGGTTTGTTCTTCAGGAAAAAAATTAAAGTCGGAGTGATGGAACTTGTCGTTCGGTAGTTTAGAGGCGTGGGCCATTGTATTAGCCGACCAGAGTAGAATCGTAACTGGAGGCGAATTCTGAATACCGAATGGATGGGCAAAGGAAGCAGGCAAGCAGAAGAAAAGGTCATTTGGAGCATCACACGAAAAAGAAGGACCAGATGGATTGGATGCAACTTGATAGAATATGGATCAGTAAATAAAATAATAGTATGGTGAACAGAAGAAAAAGGTTCTACGAAGAATAAGGGACAAATCCTGAAACCAAATAAAGAGGAAGAACAATCATAGCAAAGCAGAAAAATGGGCAGAAAGGGACTGAGGCCTGCTGACTCTCAATCATCGGAGTGAATGACACTGCTTCCACACTTTAACTTTAAATATTCCTAATTTCAGCACATTTATGGTCATCTACTTCCAAAGGTACGTCCGGCACGGATCATCAATTGGCATAGGTATTCTATGGTGGAGCATCAAAACAAAACCCTCTACACAATAGAATTTCATAAAAGTAATTCTCATCGCCTACTTTATCGGTCCAATGCTGTAGCACGGCACATTTATCAGCATTACAGTATAATATCCATAGTCGAATAAAGAATTGGCTGCGGATCAGCGTCAAACAAATGCAGTTTTAGATAGTTGACCGATACATCAATAGGTAGTTACAAATAATGTAATCCAATCTCTCAAAATCATTATCAAATCGGCAATAATAGCCATCTTACACTGGACACCAACGCGCATGAGAACCTTCCGCTCGGTAATGACGAAAACAAATTTCAGAAATATCGTGATACTAATGTACACATATTTCATCTTTTTTTGTTAAATTTAAATACTCTGATAACAAAATTGTTCATTTATATGTTCATTTGCTGGTTGAAATGGCATATTTTCTACATGAAAATGTGAGATAAGGGCACGTTAGACATTCTCCATTTTTTTAAAGTTAAATTTGGAATACATATGGGGGCTAATGCGTGATTACGATGGTAACATAACGTAAAAATTACACTTACGGAAATGTCTCTCGTTTTCTTTTGTGATAGTAAAAACAAATGCATCCATTCCTTGGATTATCACTGAAAATAATTTTTTTTCGGAACGTGAGGAGATCCATAAAACATCACGTAGTATACAAGATGAAAACTCACGCTAGTAATGGTGTCGTGACCCTAGATTATGTTCCATATACGGAAATGCTAATTATCCATACGGCAATGCAAGTGAATGGCACATGAAATAATAGCACAATAATAAAAAATAATGTGAATCCCGGAGAAGTTTACATCTTTATTCTTTGATTGCAATTTAATCGCGGACCAGATATCGTTTCGCCTACCCAATAACCAATGCCTGACGCACTGCGTTCATTCAATTTTTTTAGGTAAATTTCATTATCTCTTATTCCATGGACTTATTGCAACAGTGAATTCCAAATACTATGCAAGTTACGCAAATTCAACATTCCACGATGATAGCTACTCGTAATATGTAATTATGTATTTTAATTTGAAATAAAAAAATCGGCATCAACGTTTTTAGAAGCACGAGCACAAGGGAACCTCTGTTCTGCATTCCAGCGTACGCAATTTTAGTTTTTTAGTCAGCGAGGCTTTAAAGCATCTAATCTCAATCATCCAAAATCTCTGCAATACCTCTGAACAATTGCATTAAAATTGCTTTAGATTTTAATTGTTTCTACCCGTCCGGGTATCAGATGCAACTCATTTTTTAAATCCCTAATCCACTTATAATTCTCAGCAGGATCGAAAATGATTATGTAAGAACAGGAGTGAAAGAAATTTTGGATTTATAACCCAGGACTCAAATGTCTTGGTTTCGTTAAATGTTAAAAGTTTTCCAAAAGCAATGAAGGAAAAAAGACAAAATGAATATTTGTAACACCGAAGCTAAAGCCACGTCACAGGAATTTTTAAAAATTTCAGCTTTAAAAAATGAGTATCAATGCAAATAATACAATACACGATCTTCAAAAACAGTGGAAAACTTCAGAAAGTAAAGTGAGAAATCAAAGATGCGAATCATTATAAATAATGAATGTTCCAAATAAGAGAGCCGAGCTGGAGCAAACGCATATTAAGAATAGGCATCATTGGCTAATGACGACTATGGCCATCCTTTAAATTTCACGCCAAGTGCATTTATTTAGCGAGGAAGGAATAATCGGTGGAATGGGATACATGAAAAAAGAACGAAGAGTAAAAGAATAAAGTGCTAGAATCATGAGACGAGGGAGCTGGTGTGTCGCAAGGAAAGAGTTAAGCGAGGAGTGGTCAATGCGGTCCCTTCGTCATTACTTAAGTACAGGAGTAGGAGTGACCGCTCGCCTGCATTGTGCGGCCGGGGGAGGGGCGGGGTGCGACCGAATGAGGCGCCAGTAACGTTTATGGCGCTTGAAATAAGCTCCAGTTTCTTCGAGAAAAAGCTTAAATTTCCATCACGGAACAACTACCACTACCATCCGCGGCTTTTACTCGTGATGATTGAATGCATGCACATTCATGACCATACAAGTAAATGCACGCATTATCAATGGCCACACTTTTTCATTGCGGCAGCACGAGGGGACTACCCTTGCGGGATTTTTCATTCATTAGCCTTTCAATTCGACGATTGGCAGACTGCAGAGCTCCGATCCTCCCCATTCGACGTTCTGAAAGCTCTTCTTTCCCACATCCCTACTCCTCTGGTCCTAGTTTTGCTAGTATTTTAGTATATGTCCCATGGTATTTCTCAGGGGAACTTTCCTTCCATTATGCTCCTGAAAAATCTATCGTGTCTCAAAGGTGTGCCCAATTCTCCTTCTTCTCCTTTTACATACACTTCTCCATGCGGACTACTCAACTTCCACTCAACTGTCCTTTGGATTTACAAGCATCCGACTTAAGTACCAGGTCTCATAGCCTTCGACTCATATCGTCAGCTTTTTTAATGGTTCATAGAACGTCTTTGATGTTTAAAATACCACCCTTTACCAATTTTGCCACATGATTCTTCATCTGCTCGAAGTGCAGGAACTACCACTTTAGAGGTTAATTAAGCCACAAGTCCCAACATTTTCCCCAGTTTCCCTTTTGGAGTTCCAAACGTAGACCATGAAGTAGAACTAATAATCACATCAGCTAGGAGTGAATTATCTACGGCGCAATAGTATCTGCTGAAACCACCCCGTTTTGCACATAGGTAGTAACGCATGAGAGTGTGCCTCGACCCCTACCAACTCGGGCAGGGATGTACTTTGATAAGCTTGTGTTAATTGGAGCGTATAGAGTGATTCCACTCTAGCCCTAAAACCCTTGAACCGGTATTGCCAATGGAAGAGGATCTAAAGACTCACCCAATATTTATCGCAAAAGGGACTAATCTGTGAAAACTACATTTCCAGCCACTCATTAAATGTAAATAACCACAAGAATATTTTGCAGCGATGCCTGGTGTCTTCGAATAATCACAGGATGACGAAAACTATACCATAACAATGGCTAAAGGTTTCTCCCAACCAAATCCCTGTGTCGATATCAGAATTAATCGCATCGCTGAAAGAAAAAGAGTATCTCATACAACGGTAGGCATGAAACACCCCCTCCTTTTCCTCAAGGTGCGTCATGAGAATAAAAGAATTTGTCTTTCTTATTGCTGGACAGAGAGTGAGGGTTGGGGAAGTTAGTTGGGAGGAGCGGCATGCAGGAAGGGGATTAATGTAAGAAGCAAGTTAAGATCCAACCCACGCGGTGCAAGAGTGGGGAGGGGGAGCACAAAAGGGGGATCGGATGCGGAAAGGGGATAGTAGTGGGAGGCTCATCCTTCCCCCGGCCCCACTCTCCCCCCCTCCCACCTCGCCGCTCTTTGAGCGCAGATCAATCACGCGGCTGAAGGTCGAGCAACAGGCTGCAGCTCTGGGGCGCCAGCCTGCAGATGATTCTATTCTGGACCACCCCCATTGCTCACCCAAGACCGGATGAGCTGTCCAGTGCAATCGACGATATACAGAACGCTAGAGACGGGCAGCTCGTGGCTAGGAAGAAAATGCGACCTTTCATCACGACAACCGCATTGAAACCGCCGGGACCCCCTGAGCCCACAAAGACCTGGCATTAAGATGAGATTAAATTTCTCCAAAGGGAAAGGCCAACGTTCGGACTGGTACGGCTTTTAATTAGTGCCAAATAGAATGTGATTCGATGTGAATCCTCAGACGTACTAACGGATGGATTATTAGCGCGCAGGTCCGATAACCAACCTCCTAGTTACTGATGACACTAGGAAAGTTGCTCGCAAGGAACGGCTAATGTCATTAATTTATCAAAGAATAAATGAGTAACTGAAACAAATTTAATGCACCGTAAAGTCAAGCGGAAACTTTCGGAAATGAAAACCTCCGTTTTTCAATTCTCTACTTATTAAATAGCATCTAGTACGTAGGCTTTCTAGAATTTTATGCGTTGAAAAACTGAAGATGGTTTTGCGAATAGAGATGGAGTGCATAACTTTAACCATTAGGAACAACACTGCTGGTAAAGAAACTCGATTTAGAATGCAATTTAAACGCCTATAATTTGTTAAATTATTGAAATGGAACTAGTTCTACGTTAAAGGGATTTTCCATTTAAGACGCATTCCTAAGGAAAGGAAAGAGCTAAGATCACACCTAAAAGTGGCTACATAATTGTTAAATATATCTACAGGTTTACTTCATTTTCTATCCACAAGAAAATATTAACAAATCAACGGTTTAGCTCGTACGAAACATACTAGGCGAGTTAAAAATCACATCCTCATTACACAAATTCTTCCTTTCCACCAAAGCGATCATTCTTGCAGCGTCAGTCGCTTGGCAATTTGAGAAAGATTTCCAACATCCCATTCGTAATTAAAATGACCCAGACCACTGATTAAACCGAGAAAAGTCAAGCCAGCACTACACAGAGAACAGAATATAATGCCATATTATCCGAGGCCCTTGGACGGAAAGCAGAATGAAATCATTCATAACGTAGTCATGATGACACGTTAATATCCAACAACGCTTTTCCGTATTCGTGGTGCATTCTAGTGAGACATTTTGAGATGGTACTCTCATGAGACGCGACGATTCTGGCAACTCCCGTGAGGCAATGACGATAATAACGAAAGATAAACCATTTGTCAAATACTACTGCCGTTCTTGCATCCCTTTAAATACACACCAGTTCTCCCCTTAGCCAATTAATATGAATTAATGCTTCTCACTAAATGGGTGCCCAGTGGATTCAGCATTTTGGTGAGTTTCCAGAAGTTCAATAGTAAGTTTTCCGACCAGCTCCAGACCAAATCTCAGCTGCGAGTTTTGCAAATTAATGTGCCACAAATTCCTCGCATGGCTTCGTCCACACCTACAAATATTTGACTGCAAGCAAAATTATACAGAGCCAAGCAACCAATATGGAGACATACAAACAATTTATTAGGTCGTTAGTTGTCTACTCTTGAATTTTGAAAATAAAATCCTGGTACAAATATCAGAATCAGATACATGACTGGAAATTCACATTTCTTTGTAAACACACGTAGAAACTGCGGATAAATGCCAGAAGCTAGATAAAGGCACGGTACAAACCACAACCATGCTAATGTCTCTAAAATTCCAAAAACACTCAAATAAATGTCCAATACTAGCATGGCATTTATACTTATCTGGGGAAGGGTGCTAATATAATACGCAAATAAGTGCCTTAACATATATTTTATACTATTTCCGGTGATTGCAGTCATAGATTGTACGAATGAATCACGGATGTTATTAATAAAGAGCAGATAAAAGTGCGCTTGTTCACCCCAAATTTGATTGAAATCTCTTGCGGCTTATTTAGGTTACATTTCAAATTTTACGTTCATTGGTGAAAATTACGTGAACTAAAGGGATTAAGGCTAGTGTATTTTAATTTTTCACTCTTTCTCCTACGCAGTTCATATAGTCACGTGACTTCTTAAATAATGGCGAGAGTAGACAAAAGAAGAAATCGTATTTACGCGTCATGATTTTAAACGCTAATTTATATTATTCATTGTATTTCACGATACGAGAGAGGAAGAACCAAATTGTAAGAATACGACCATTAGGAGGCAGAAAAGGAAGCAAAATAGTTAACTACAACAATATATAAATATTTTTAAGACTTGCGATTGAGGTAGAGCTTATCACATTAATGAGCGAAAAAGCTTTCTAGGAAAATACAAAAAAAGCGGGAGGCGTAAAGATGTCCATGAAGAGGACGTCCATTTGAGGAACAAGAAAGGCTATTGAAAGCTCTCCGACATTATACTTCGTAGATTGATTTTATTGAAAACCTCGAAGAAAGAAACGAGGTCCACTTTTCAGATGGTTTCAGAGATATTGGGACGAACTGCACAAATTCTATGGAGGCAGCAAAGGTAAAATCCCCTTCTAAAAAAACTCCACGCTGCATTTTTCCATCTTTCACAAGATCTCAAAAAGACTAACTTCTTAATTTACTCCAGTGGTGGACGAAAAAGTAAAAAGAAAAATGCCTAAATTACAGGCTGTTGAGGCGCATTCGAATTTTATGTACCTCTCCCTTCTGCGGTGAAATAAAAATGACTAATAAGCTAAAGAAGAAACGCATCAACTCTCAGAAATTACTCCACGCTCAGCCAACTTGCCAGGAAACGGAAGCCAAAATGAGAAAACCCTTAAAAATCCACTATGCTCCCTCCACATTCTACTCCCCCACCCCCCAAACCCCACCACCACCTATTCTCCACCATCATTTACGCGGTTATTTTTATGCTTTATAGAGTGGAGGAAAGAATTCACGACACGGTCTATGCATGGGGATGTTTTATAAGGCCCCGGCGCTCGCGCCTGTGCACTTAGTCCAGAAACGCTGTCCAATCTCAGAAAGAGCTGGACTTGGTGTAACATCTGACCGCATCGTCAACTAGAAATAAAAAGAATCAACAGTGCCACTAAATAAACCTCCAGGCTGCCTCGCCGGCCAAGGCATAAAACATTAACACATTACAATTTTCCGTTTTATGTTAGTCCCGACAAAAAGAAACATGCGTGATGAAAAGAGCTGGACTGTTTTTTTTTCTTAAGCTGCAAGTTCAAATATTTTGGTCGGTAAGCATGAAGAATAGATAATCAAGAAAAATCCCATACATAGCTAAAACCAGTAAAAATGTGACTGATAAAATACGTACAAACAGAATTATATCTTGATGAAATAAATTTTCTTATGGTTTATTTTCTTCTTCATCGAATATTTTATCATACTGAACCTGATAAAATACTTTGGTTTTGCCCACCTTGGCTATAATAAATATTAGGTGGGGGTGGATTACTATGATATGATCAAGTCATACATCAAGTCCTTTGAATTCAACTGCTTTTGACGAAACAAAATAATTTCCCTATCATTAAGAATTTCACATACTAGCCGCCTGAGTTTAAATAAGAAATACTGTTAAAAAAGCAATGTTTTATAATCGAGCTATTTCATGGGTTGGAGTTTGTAAGTAAACGATATAAAAACACCCTGGCAGGCTATTTCAACTTTCACTGAACTCGGCGTCTGTAAATTCGCCACTATTAATGATAGCCCAAATATGTACTTAGAATTTTAATAGTTACAATAACCTTTTTGAATAAGCTAATCGTAGTGTTATGGATAACACCTATGACACCAGGATAAGAGTTTTCAAGTGAGAAACAAACCTCCATGCTGCCAATCCACAGAACTTATAGCTGTAAACAAGAAGGACTTATAGCTGTAAACAAGAAGGACGCCAATCCAAAAACGTTACGACATTAAATAGCACAACGTTGACGGTGAGATTGACAAAGTGGCCTATCAAAATTAAGAGAGAATAATACTTAGGGAGAGTTCTGTAGTGCCTGCGGCAGGTAAGGTGATAGAGGCAACGGCACGTTCCTTGTCCCCGCTATCAAGATCGGCCCCCCGCGCGCACATACATGGAGATTAGCGAAAACCGCTTTTGCCAATGCAAAACCAGACTCGGCGGTCCGACTCACCTCGTTGATGTGCTTGTACGTCTTGATGAGGTCGACGCTCAGCTTCCGAAGAGGCGCGGACGCAGGGTCCCTGAAGCGCAAGGGTATTCGGGCCTGCATCGCCTGGATGTCGGAGGGTGTTCCCCCCGACCCGGCTCCGGCTCCACCGGCACCGATCCCCCCCGCGACTCCCGCCACACCGAGAGCCCCGACGCCGCCGACCACGCTGCCTGACGTGGCCATCGCCGCCAGCTGCTCCTCCGGCACGAGGCGCCCATAGAGCGGGGCATGGCGTTGCCGGGCTCCGGACTCGCCGCCGCCGGCTAAGATGATCGGAGAGAGAGAAAAAGATCAACGTCAATACTTCTCGTTACAGAAATCCAGTTTTGGGGAAGGATTGTGGCTTTCCGATGGAAGACATCCACCGGAAAGTCATTGTATTACTGTAAAGAACAACATAGTATTTAAAGGCATAAAGGAACCTCAAGATGAAGAAACACGAAAAGAACCCTCGAGACGTTTCCTTGAAGTCAGCAAGGTGAGGGAAATAAAAGAGAATGTAACCGATAACGAACTTACTTTACCCGAAACTCAAAAAAAAAATCTATTTTTTTGGAAAGGAACAAACACACAGGCTTTGTCCGATGCTTTGTCACTATGCATTAGATCTCGAAGTTTGGATAACCTTGATATATAAAGCCAAAAAAGACATTGAAAATGGATTGGAAATGCTGGTCCCTCAAATAAAACTTAAATTCTGATAATAGGAGTATCCCTTAGAAGATGACCCTAAGGGTGTAGACGTACTTGAATGGCAGTTCGTCAATTTCATGTTCCATTCTTATCTGAGTAATTTTCTTTGATGAGTGGAATCGAAGGAATGGGAATTCGAAGGATTACACCCAAGGAGAATAAAAACTTCTCAAGATTAACGCACTCATACTCAGCGAGTACACTCAACAATGAAAATTACTCAGATAAGAATGGAACATGAAATTGACGAACAGCCATTCAAGTACGTCTACACTCTTAGGGTCATATTCAAAGGGATACTCCAGCGGGGACAACAGGAAGAAGAGTAACCTTGAGAATCGAGAAAAAAATACTTCGCAAAAACTCGTAATAATTCCAGCATGGTACCCCCCGTGCTGATGCAACGCGCAAAGTTGTAGAACAGGCTCTTATCTAGGTTCCACTGTAGTTTTACGAGATCCATTTCACCACTGCGGCCAACTTCTGGCAGGCTAGATTATCTTCACTGGAGGAAATTCGACTTTGTGGGATTCCACAGCATCACAAAACGGAGCATGATGGCCCTGTAGATGATCCCCAACTACTCGCTGACTAGTTCTAAAGCTCTCCCTTCCATTGGTGTATTTTCTACGCGGAATACGAAGTGAGTCGAGGGGAGGTACAGAGAAGAAGGCAAGAATAAACAATTTTTATCTCCACAGTAGCTCAGCTTTTGGCGAAACCACCCTAAAGCCGAAAAATTTTTGCTTTCCTCACTCCATTCCCCCCGTTATTACATACTCTAAAACTACATCTTCTTCTTTATTCAAATAGCATTGGAAATAGGAAGTTCAAAGCTCAAAAAGGTGAGGCGTTGGCACACATATTTTTTTGGTGGGAAATCAAAATACACATAGACACACACACATAAAATCATAATATTTTCTATACTATTCTTTGGGGTATTTACACCTTCAAAGGGAGAAAACGTGAATTCATTCACAAATGTAAAAATTACAAAAAGCGGCAACGCTCAAATTACGCTTTTTAGTTACAGAACATGTTTCCAGTGAATACATTTTCATTCATTAGACACCGAATCGAGGACTTAAAACCGGGAAATAATTATAGATTTTCCCTCTCAATGTTTACGGTGTTGGTAAGTCGATAAAACGTTTATTCCTACTCGTTACAAGGACGAAAATTATGACTTAAGCATTCTTTTATGACTCGGCGTCATGTTTCATAGTCGAAAATTATTATACTAGTGTACGTTTTCAAAAACATCAAAACAGAAATGTATCTAAACAAATACTATGCATGTACAGTTCTAATTAATGTGAATTCAATGGCATTTGCATACAAATTGCAAATAGAACTAAAAGATGTCTAAAAATAACTCGCTAAAGCTACTTGAAAAAATGAAATAAGAGGTGAGGAATCAATCATGTGGGAGGATAAAAGATGTATTATCCATTAATATTTTATCTTGAACTTAAAGTGAATGATAATATTCGAAGATTGAAAACACGAAATGAGAACTAATAAACACAGTTAAGGAATTTCCAACGCAGCCAATACTTGAATAGAAAAAACCGGATACTTAGGGATTTAATTAAGTGAAAGGAGTGCGTGGAAGAGGACAACGAAACTTATTTCCAACAACGAAGTTTCAAGGAAATTAATTAAAGTTTTATCGAGAAATATCGTCCACGGATAAGCGAAATCACCAAAAACTCCACCTTTACGTCATTCGGATCGGAAATATGAGTTCTAAATTGCGTTAAGTACTCGAGACTTGAAAAAATAATATTAAGAGAAGAATGAGGCAATATTGGAGAAACAACGCCAGGAATACCCTGCTTGCGACATCGCCTTACTTAAATTGTCCGATTAAGCGATAGAGCTGGATCAAATAAAATGAGGAGAGGATGGATGGATTGGACGGCCTCCCTCTCCCCCCTACTTTTCCCTTCCTCCCTCTCATCCATCCCCACCCACCCTCATCCACCGCCCCTACCCAACGCCAGCCTCGCTTTTAACGATCGCAATAGCATTTCAACTCATTCATCCATTCACCTGAATCTCCCACCTCAACGGGTCGAAAAGCGAGCGCCGGGGAGAGAGAGAGGGCTGTCACGCAGTGGCGGTGGCGGCGTATCCTGGATAAATCGGGAGACCTCTTGAATGGAGCGAATTCCCTTAACTCGCCCATTACGTCCTCAACACCCTCTCCTCATCCACTCTCCACCCCGCAAAAG
>LYUA01000145.1:573480-584958 GCA_002093875.1 Calopteryx splendens
GGGTGGGCGGAGCACTCGACCTGCCTCTCGGAAGCCCTCCCGAGTGGGAGGGAAACCCGGGGAAGGAAAAAATGTGCGGCGACTTTGAAAAGCCAGCCATCCGAAAGTATAAGTAGTTTCTCGCGATGCGCACTTCTAGTTCACGAAAGATCGACTCAAAATGCGCCGACGTGGTTGACAGTGAGACGATGGAGTGTGAAAAATATGCGAAGAAAGTGGATTGATTCAAAATTAAGTTGTCGTCTGAAAAGATCTTAACGCTTTTGGGGATGACGGAAAGGAAAAAACACCGTAATATCCTACACAAAAATATTGGGTGGGATACCATAGTTGTTTTCTTTTGGTTGCGTGAAATTCCACAAGTATTTACGCCTATAAAATTTTAAATTTACTGTCCACCATTCATGAAAAATATGTGACAAATAACTCGTTTTTCCTCATATGTGAAAAAGTATCTTCGACGCCAGTAAATTAGTTCACTCTTTTCCGCAAATGATATATATGTATGTGCTCCACTAAGTTTTCTTACGTTACAGCAACCACATTCTATTCAGGATACTCTGCGAAGAAAAATAATAGTTTTTGAAAACAAAGAAACCAGACTTACATCATTAGGCCAAAGGGGTCTTCCTCCCCGGATGATTTGCGTTCAATGAATTACTAAGGTGGCCACCACCGAGGTCAAAGAAATCTTAGGGACGCAAAAAATGCACATTCGGTACACGTTTCGAATTAAATACGTCGCAATGTCGAGGACTTCCTATACACGCCCGCTCATCTACCAAAAAAATGTAAGACTTCTATCCGACCGCTGCATAAAAGTTTTAATGAAGGATCCACCAAGTAGGTCTCCGTGCAATCAAAAACGAACGAGCAGAGGGGATCCGTTTGAGGAGAGGTAAAGTAGAAGGAATACTAGGGTGCCACGCATTCATGACCTCTTGAGGGGAAATTAATGAGAGCGCGATTCAAGTTTCTCCGAAACGAGGGGTGGGAGGTGGGGATTCTGACGCACTCGACGTGACATCGGCAAGAATGTACACGAAAGAGGTTGAGAGGAAGTACAGGAAGAAGACCGAGTGAGGGCCATTGCAAAGACGAATTTTAATTAAGTTCGAAACATTACCCGGCATCGAAAAAAAAATCGTAACCCAAAGAGTTGAGAGGGACAGAAGTGCATCCCCACGATAATGACCAAAAAAAGTACTTCCCCATTTGATAAAACTCTTCGATCTCTACTGAAACTTAGAAACGGATCAATAAAATACCCATCAACCGTATGAAGTTGTCTCTTCGATCAACATGGCAATTCCCAATCAATTGTATTTTTTCCGTTATGCATATCACAAAACTGAGACTTTTCTCACTGGAAACTCCTTTAAAATGCAAAGATACGAAAAACGCGAGGAAACACTAATGCATTTTGGCTTCTTTCAGTATTGTTTCCCCACTCCAACATTTACCTATCCATAACACACTTCCCATGAAGAAGTTTCGTTTCCCGAGGGAAATTTACCCACGCAAAAAATAATTCCAACCACTGATCCTAAGCAATCCCTCGTAAGATCGGTTTTCATAGGTGAGGGTAGAGCTCACCACATTTAATTTCAAGTGCGAATGAATGCCCCTATTCCATTTTCTATGAAGTTCTAGCGACAAGAAAGTCGAAGGGCTAGGTAATTTTTGATTCGGTTAATCCAAGTTTTTGCCATGTATTTGAACCCGGGATCCTCCTGTCAGTAGCCCAACGAACTACCAACAAGGCAACCACACGCTCTAAAACAATTACAAATAATTATGAATATAAATTTAGATTAATAAGCTAGGCACGGAGCCTTTTGAGTATTGTTAAGTGCTCGCAGGAAGGTAAAAATTAACGGCGTTTTTTATGTAAATATTTACATGTGAGGTGAAATGTACAATACTTAATAAAATCTAACTTAATTAACTACGCGATATAATTTAAGAGAGCGGGTCGATACACGTTATTCATTGTCTTAGTGAACAAAATAAAATAACTTTCATAACTGGTATCGCACAACCAACAATTACAACTCGAAAACTACAACGGTTTTTCGAAAGCAATTGGCTGAAATTGAGACTCACTCGTTTCAATATGCAAGCCTCCGTACGTCCCGCATACTATTTTACACGAGAGACAGTTGAAATAATGGAAAATAAAACGAAATGAATGAGTTTAAATGCACTCCCTCGCACGATGACTATGTAAGTTAGACGGAACTTGGTTCACGCACCTACGAATTTAGTTGACGGAAATTCACATGGCAACCGACTCCGCGCCCCGAACACCTCAAGCGTACATAAAGCTTCGAGAGCACCGTATCCACCCTCCGCGCACCCAACACCGTCCCCTCCCCCTCCGTCCAACCAGTGGCGCCGTAGCACACCACCACTGCTCCCACCGTCGCAATGCATCGGAGGGTTGGGGAGGGATTTGAGGTGAGGGAGGAGATGATAAAGGAGGTGAAAGGAGTGACGGAAACTGAGACGAGAAGGGAGGGATATGGGAGAATGTCTCAGACAACACCCCTCCCGACCATTCTCTCGGAGCCCGGCGCTCTCACCAATTCCATTATGAGTCTTACTACCACTAATCCAGCAGTAAGGACTTGTAAGGCCCGGCTGACAAAGCTTGTTATGCGAGATTGCGTCTACAACTCTCCCCCCTTCTCCATAAACACCCCACCCTCCACCGACCCTCTCCCTCCCTCGTCTCACTTTTACATTCTCACTCGAAATCACGCATGCAAACACACAAGTTTGCACCCCGCGCCGAGGCAAAAAAAGACCCTCCCACCGCTGTTCCTTTGGATGCACCCTGCCCCGTCTACCCTTTTCCCGTACCGCGATCACACCCGGGTGCCACAGGCCAACTGCTGCGGGACTTACGACGCGGCGGCGCCTCGAACCCGTGCTCGCTTTCCTTCCTCCACCCCGACCATCCACACGGAGGTCTCCCGCACCGGTGGACCTGTGAGGCGTTCCACAGCAGCACGATGCGAAAAGAACATCGGACCCGTGCCGCTTTGGAGTCAGTGGGGAGGCTGATTAGACTATAACCTTACCCCCCACCCGCCGAATTATTACTCCCAGGAGAATGAGATGAGAGATGCATCGCTAAGTTAGGAACAATTGGTAATTGCATGAAAAAAGAAACATCCATTTGTGTCTAGAAAAACATTGACAAAATATAAACTACCAATAAAGAAGTATAAATGTGCCTGAAGCTATTGGACGGGATAACTAAATCCTTCACCCGCACTTGACAACGAAGAGTCATCATAATGCCACCCTCCCAAATTATCACCACTACCTAACTAACCATTATGTCCCTCCTTGAGGGAAATGGTGGATTGAGTTCGCTGTCGAAACGTTGGTTTCCCGAAAAGTTAACCTGGTGGAGGATCAGAGAATCCTTCACCCAAGTTGTACCAACGGGAAAACCTGAAAAATTATAAGTAATTTTTTTGGTGAGTCCAATACGCACCGCCATCCCCACGATTCCAGAGGGAATCATTCTGGTTTAGCATGTCATTGGTTGGCGAGATGTCTCTCTCTTAGACCGTGGGCGAGATCACAACGAGGAGCGTTACGTAAGGTATCGTTTCCCTCAACGTTTCGTGATCGCAGCAGCGGCAACATAATGTGCGACATATCGAGCAACACAAAAATAAAATGCTATCGAGTGTTAAACATAAAATATTATCCTAATGATCACGCACCCCGGTGGCGGCTTGAAGGGAGTGTTGTAGTCTTCGTGGGCGATTTCAAATTGGGACACTGGCGATAGCATCGTAAACGACGATGCTAAGTACAGCTGCACTATATTCTCCATCCCGATATTTCGTATGAAAGGAAATGGATAAATCAAACAACCCAAATATCCTCATCGCAGGATCGTCCTAAGAGCACCTCATTGCAACACCACATAGCCCTACTCGTAAAGCGACGGAGGAAAGGGCCGTCTAACATGAGGGTGGAGGGGGAGGATTGGAAAAAGTTGAAAATAAAAATCTCCTAAAACTGAAGTAGCTCGACTAACGACGGCGATATCGTGGGAAGAGGCGTGAGGTAGCGGAGGCCGCGGTCAACGAGACTCGGCCTCGCAAGATGCGCTAGTGTCTGGCGCATAATGGACTAAAGGCAAAATGTCGACAAAAAGAAGCGACCCTTGAAAGAACAAAGAGTTCCTAGAGGACACGAATTTGAGTTTCAATATGGCGTACAATTTTATAATTGGAACAATTCTTGCGACGGCTGACAAAATAAACTCTCCCCGGTTGTTTGAGAGGGCGGGTGTGTAGTTTTTTTTCTTCTAATTGTTTAAAGACTTGGTAAATAAATCCTGCCGTGCACCCGTGAGCTGCGTCATATTGTATGAATTGACTCATTGATTGATTGATTGTATTGTTTGCTTATACTAAGGCACAATGTATTCTCCAGAATAAACATTCGCGTTAGATTAATTACAATTAAATGTTCGGAAAACGTGAAGAAATCATAATTAATAGCACATGAGCAAATAAATTATTCATTATTAATACATCCTCCCAATAGGCCGAAAAGCTTCACTGCAGACACAAGGCACCTTCGACAGAGTAACTTGCTCTCTCTGAAACTTACTGCTATTATTTTTTCCTGTTCACTGAAATGTAAGCAATCAATGTAAACATCTCCGTGCTTAGGTACATACAGGAATAAATACGGTGTAACCAATTACACTACTTCACATACCACAGTTACGCCCACATCTAAGAGAGATTTCGACGATGGATTTCATTTCATGGCGAGAGATTAGAAAAAAGGTCTGATAAGAGACATGAAGCCGACGTCAACGTCAATGAATTACAAAATTTGCCGGAATACGTGGAACCTTTGCGAGCACCTTTCTGACGTAAAAAGAACAATCTTTTAAAGTAAAAACACACGGAAAAATATACCAGTATCATTAGCCTGTACCAATCCGATAAAAAAATGCCAGATTAAAAAACAACGTCGAGTAGCAAAGAAATGCGATTCTCAAACGTGTTCCAATTCCAGCGACGCTGAGAAAAGCGTGCGAGGGAAAGATAAAATGAGGCGTTCTGGGCAGCTTTGCTTAATTTCTCGCAGTTTTACAAGACAGAGGGAAGAGATAATGACATTCGCAGCAATATTTCAGTCTAGGGAGTCAACGCCAAAAGTACTTCCGAAGACTTTCACCCACAAATTAATTTGTCACAGCTAATTCTACCACATCGACGATATACCTACCAGAAACATTTGAAGTGAATTAATTACCCCGGATATGGAATGAGAGTTGCTTCAGATCGTTGTCGATGATAACAAGAATTAATCATCTTTCTACGTAATAAAAAGATAAAATAATTTTTATTCCATGGAAATGTAAATAAAAAATGGAATGCTTGTGCATAGAAAAGAACACTCTTTCCATAAGAATACTGGCATTTTCAGCAGCTCGGAAATCATGAACTTCAAAATCAATTAGCATATATACGTTCGGTTTTATAATGTCTCGTTAAATACAACCGTCGGCTAACTTGGTGGTTTACCTAACATAAAGGTTACCGACAGGTCTGATTTTACTGACGATTCAGACTGCCTGTTTGGGAGCATGAACATGCTAACTGTAGTAACTCCGTTTTAAGTTAACCAATACTTTAACGGTCGGTTTAGCCTTAACTAGCGATTATTGATACTTACCCGTCAGTTTAACGAGACATTATCAAGCTGGCACATAGTTTATAAAACATAAAATTTCTCCATTATGTTTCTACATTAAAGGCATCAAAATGAATTAAAGAACCACAGAGAGCTTCCTCTAAGCAATCAATTTTTCGCTACCAGAAGAAAAAAACCACAAGACCGTAGGAACATGGCGACAAGAAGCCGGAACACCGTTCCGAGCTCGTGCTTCTCAAATTAAACCACGATCCCACCAATAATTTACGTATCTTATAGGTATACCTAGAACGGAGTTCAAGTTCACAGCACGTCTCTTATATTCTCCTTCGTGACTTATCTGCGATGAAATCGACGGCTTAAGCGCTTCGTGAACATCGGCAATCCGCGATTCCAAAAAGGCACCGAATTTTCAAACGGATTACTGAGGATGCTTCAACAAGCAATCGATACCCCGTGGTAATTACACATACTTCGTGCAAAGAAACGTATTCGACGAGTTAACAAGAGAAATAGTTTATAAATTGAAACCTTAAGTGCAGTTCCGTAAAAACAACTAGTTACACTACTTATTCTTCGGAATTTTTTAAAGTACTTCCTCGTCTCCTCCCTACAACATTTTTATCATGGAAATACAAACTATGCGTTATAATTTGGATGGAATTTCATACTCGTCATTTGTATTTCCAATCAGTGACGGCAGCTTAGAGAAGTTAAAATAATAAATTTATCGTTCACACAATGTCAACGCGTATTTCAAATCCGACGGCAAGATGAACCGACGAATTCGTCTTCCTAGTGATTTGAATCCTCCAAACCCCGCATCTCTTAGCAAAGATTCATTCGCCGACACAACGCCGGACGAATTTAATTTCTATTCTTTAAAAACACATATGTGGTGAGCAGCAATGACTTAAGCGGGAGAAACCGAAAATTCGATCCGAATGAAAGCGAGGGATCGATTGCAACGACGGCCGTTGCACATAAATATCGAAGCTCGCAGACCTACGAGACCGAGGAGCGAATTTAACTCTGCTTCCGAAGTGACTAACGTCGATTATTCTTCCCCCCCTGCCGAACAGTCCCACTCTTCTGACATTTGTTCTTTCAACACTTCTCCGAGTTTTTCTGCTACGTTTGAATCCAAGCTTCGTCGTGAAAATTAAAGAAAAAGTCTATGCAACGGCATCGTGATGCAGTCGGACGAAATTGCATTTAATTGCTCCGTAAGCGAAGTTGCATCATTACTGAAGAAATTCCAATAGCATGTCTAATTGTATCCTCCCGCCTCGTCCCGGCGTATACCCATACGGTGACAGGATACATTCGTTCTTATTACTATTTGTTTCTCTCTAAACCCACCAGACATTAACATTACACCTGTCAACGGTCAGCATGTTGTAAACACAGATTATTTTCCAATTATCAATCACATAGGGTTTGGATGGATGACTGCCTGGAAACACCGGATGCAATTGGGAGCCATTTTATCTTACTGCTAGAGTTTGTCTCGCCTGCTATCTCAAAGGTCGCGAATTCGAGCCCCACCTCTGGGATGGGTGATTTGGGCAATTAACATTTCCGGTCCAATGCAATACAGACAAACTGCTGAATTAAGACGGCATGATTACTCACTGTCATCAAATCAATCTTCTTATACCGAGATTCCAAGCTGAAAACAATACCTTACATCTCCAATCAACATCGCAAAGAGCACCACGCATCAACATAGCGACGCATCACGCAGCCCTATTCCGACACAGAGAGGGGCGCAACAGAGCGTAGGAATATCATTCTGGGACACTTGAAGCAAACAAAGAACATAATTACGAGCAACTGAAGGAAATAAAGGCGAGGGGAGGAGCGGCGGGGGAAACGTGGGCAAACACCACCGAACAACCGTCACCACCGCGACCAACGCACGCACAAAAACGCAGACACCACCACCATCATCATCATCATCATTACACCGCTACGACACAGCTGATGACGCACAGAACATGACGTAGCACATAAACAGAACAAACGCCCTCCTCCTCCTCCCCCGCCGGCACGAGCCACCCTCACTCACGTAACCGGCGAAGCGGCGGCGCTGGGAGGGAATGAAAGCGAGAAGAGTTTGAGATAAGTGAAGGGAAGAGCGACACAGACGGATCACAAACACGCACGCGAGCCGCGGCGGCGCGCCCTCCCTCCCTCTCCCGGGCGGCGGCACACCCGTCAACCCGTGACAACGGGCCACCGAGGGAGGCTCTCGCCCGAGCGTCGTCGGCGCTGGTGTGCCCTCGCCATTCGAGTGAGGGAGATTTGGGGGGGACGCGGGCGGGAGGGAGGGATATTATTCGGGGATTCTTCTCGTCTACACACAAGACTATTGTTGTCGCTTCTTGATTCGTGTCGAGGGCCACTTAACCGGCAGTGGGAACATTGGGGGGGCGGGGGGAAGGAGGTGGAAGGTCCACCACCCGTGCGTAAGAGGCATCGCAGAAAGTAGGTTCTCAGGGTACACGAACATACCCGGAAGAGATTTTTAGCTAAGAAGGAGAGGTCAAGAACAGGTCAAGTTCCTGGATGGTAAATATAAATATTATTGAAGCACTCCAAGTAGTTGGAAAGAATAGCTGCGGGGAAATAATGAGGACATTAGATGAATTCCCTCGCTTTAAATATCAATTCTGACTTGTGTTAAAAAAATATGCATTACAATTAATTATTAACAAATGCACGGTAGAAATGATCCTTAAGTTTAAAAGAAAGGGCAACACCTTAAATAAAAAAACTGACGGGATCGAAAAAAGTAACTGGAAAAAAGGCAAGGGCGTAAGAGGCTTCTTAACCTCGAACCTTTCGTGGAGTAAACACAATATAAGAAAGTGCGCGTTCGCCTTGAAGAAGTTGCCAGCATTGGACGGCGTGTACGAAAACGCAGTGATTAAGTAAGCAATATTATTTCATATTAGTTACATCGACATAATGCCCTACAAGCCGTCGCTGCCAATAAGAAATTGATGCGATTTTTTGCATTAATTATATTCTGCACCCAAGCTGCAGAATTAGACGTGAGTCAGGAGACGCCCTTCCACAAAACCTTAAAGTCACGTGAATCCACCCATGTATGTGCATAATGCCCAGGGAGCCGACGCAAGGGGCAGATGAGGTCAGAAAAATTGCGGTCCTTAATTATCAGTTGGGCGTTATTAATTTTCTCCATGAAGTGTTCGTGAGCGAAATATGACAAATAATCTAACAAATGTTATGGTTTCAAACTAGAGTTGTAAACGGCCGTGAATTTAACTAAGGTAAACAAAAAATATTTAAACAATGCTTGAACCTATTTCCGTAAATGTAATTGGGCAGCTCGACAGATATCACTCTTTAATGTGACGTTATTTCCATTGACATGTGCCTCTCAATAATCTAGTGAATCATATTGTCTTCGCAAATGAAGGGGATACCATTCAAACTCCTGAAAAACCCATAAAATATTTAATTTCTTCTCTTCACATTTTTTCACAAACTAATGGGTTTTTCAGACTCCACGATGGATGAACACAGCTGTCCAAATAGGGACTTGAAACGATAAGGCGACGCTGGTAACTATGAAGAGAAAACATTGAACAGGAAATGGATAGAGGAAATATCTAGTCATATGTTAGACTTGCGCGAGGTGAGAAGGAAGGAAAGTGGGCATGATTGGGAAGATAGTTTCTCAGTAATAAACATCGGAGGGGATGAGAGCTAGCGTGGGATAAGAGTGGTATTAAAGAAAAAAGTAGGAAGAAAGTTAGTAAATATGGAGCAGGTGAGTAACAATGTTATTAGTGGCGATTTAGGTAAAATCTAATACGCGTTATTATTATACAGTTCAAACGCCAAGTAATCTTGGGGAGGAAATTATAGAATACGACCAACAACAAGAGGAAACGATTGAGAGTATTTCTGGAGGAAAACACTGGATAGTGATGGGGGACTGGAACGTGGTGGTGGGCCAAAAGAGAGATGGGAGTGAGGTAGGAGAGAACGGCTTAGGAATAAGGAATGGCCCAGGGATGAAATCAATAGAGTTTTCCATGAGGAATGGGTTAATTATAACTAATGCTTGATTTAAACACCACAATAGACGTATTTAAACGTGAAAAATGCCGAGAGATTCAGGGAGATATGTTAAATTATATTGTGGTTAGGAATAGATTTAGGAACAGCGTCAGAAATTCGCATAGCTTCCCGAGAGGGGATTCGGACTTCGACCATAGTTAAGTGAGCAGTTTGAGAACAGGAAGGAAGGGTTTACAGAGGCAGGGTAATACGCTGGAGCGCTGAACAGCAAAATGAAAAATATTCGTGCCCATTATTGGAGATCAACAGGGAAAGTATTAATCGAAGCAGATGAGATACAGGCAAAATGGTAAGAATGCATGGACGAAATATGCGGCAGAGACATTAGGCCAATCAGTTTGGACATGGGCACAGAATATGATGCCGTACACTAGACGACACTAGAGGACATAAAATATATGGAATCGAACAAGGCTATGGAGATAGGTAACATCTCAGCAAAATTACTCAAGAGTTAAGGAAAACATGAAATAATGAGTTCTATTGGATCGTTAGGGGCAATTATAAGGATGGAATGTGGCAAGAAGAGTTGGTTATATCAGTGTTAATTCGAATCTCTATAAAGGAATGAGCAGTAGTATGCGAGGACCCAGGGACAATAAGCTTCATTTCGCACGTGGATACGGTAGTATGTACTAAGGATCATTAATAAGAGGATGGAGTAGGAAAATGATTACGTGGGAGAGGATCAGTTATGGCTTATGGAAGGTTGGGTTACGCGTGTCACCATAAAAGTATTAAGGTCACTGATAAAAATGAATACAGAACCCAATCAGAATGTAATGTTTGCTTCGTGGATTTCGAGAAAGCGTAGCAATGTGGCAAGGATATTAGAAGGAGAACTGCATTAGGCAAACAAACTTTTACGAAGAGGAGGGAATTGATGACAAGTACCTCAAATAAAGATACAAAGAGAATAATCAAGACGTGAGATATTGTACGTGGCTTTTTTTATGACTCGGAAACTTGGTCGTTGAGGCTAAAGGACAAGCAGAGGTTGGAAGATTTTGAGATGTGGGAGAGGAGAATGATGGAAAAAGTGAAATGGACAAGAAAGAAGATGAACTAACAAGCCCTGGGCATTAAATGGGGGGAGAGAAGATCGTGTAAGCGAGGCAGAGGGAGGAAATGATTAGGCATGCTGGACGGAATGAAGGATGGCCGAAAATATGTAGAAATGAAGAATGGGTTGTTCAAGTAAAGGTTATTGAGACGTCAGCATCGCGTTAGCCGTTACGCAGTGTTGCCAATCAAAAACCATCCCTAAGCGGTTGACTAACGTTAATAATTTACAGAATGTGCACTCATATTAATGAATCATTAATTCATTACTTTCTAAGCTTACATGCATCAATGCACAACAAAGAACGAACTGTGCAATTCCCAGTTTTGATTCATGCAAATATAAGAGTGGAATAGGAGCAAGGAAGAGGAACGAATTATTCTATAAGAACACCTAAGGGAAACGGAAGCAGAGGAAATAGCTCCTAATCCATGACATTTTCCCGGTTTATAAGCATTCACATATCTCTGGACGCCCTGGAGGACTTGAGAAGAGGTGGTGGAAGGACTAAGAGGGGGAGGAGACTGGGAGCGGAAGACGGGAGGGCGGGGGCTGCGCGAGAAGGGGGAGGGGGGGGGTGGATGGGCGTCGGGTGT
>LYUA01000145.1:667494-685313 GCA_002093875.1 Calopteryx splendens
GGGGGGGGGGGGGGGGGGGGCAGGAAGGTGTTGGGAATTCCCCGACGCATTCGGGAGTAGTTTTGAGAACTAGTATGGTGCCACTGCCATAGCAACGGGAGCCGAAAATAGAAAGAAGAGTAATGGGGAGGGAGGGGGTTGAGGCCTGGAGTGTCGAGTGGTATTTGGGCTCGTCAAGCGAATGGCAAGTTGGCGAAAAGATTTAGGGGTGGCGTCAGTTTGCATTAATCTAACCACACGCCGAGCATTTTGACGTCCGGCGCTGCGAATTGGATGAAAATATGCAAAAGGCCTGCCCGGCATCGCCAAATACAGCCAAGGACGAGCTGAAATCCTCGCTAGATCATTCGATTTCCTGGTATAGGATTATAAGGATACATTGCACGGAGGATTGTACGGACTAATCGCAAACACAGCAACCCTCTCGAGTTCAAATGCCTCACCGAGGGGATGATGGAAACCATAAATTATTTTGGAAGGAGACACCTCATTCACGAGTTACAATAAATACACCAGAAGAACACGATTCGATGGATATTTTTCATGCCATCAATGGGTTCGTTCATAACCTTCCAGAGAGTTTAAAAACACACATCTATACGTTTCAGTTCTTCAATCTGTCACCGAGTGTCCGAGTTATAGGCGGCTAGACATTGAAGCGCATGACTCTTTCGCTGAAGGGGAGGGCCCTTGGCTGTTACGCCCCAGCCAATCTCCACGATGCTGCCTTGCCGTGGCATTTGGCCGAGCCGAATCCGATGACGTAGAAACCATTATCATAGTAGGCGGCGGCTTTTGACTATTTACATCTTCGTTTTACGAGTTAACGAACGACGGCAGTTGAACAAAATTTTGAAATAAAATAATTTTTGAGGTCTGAATTCTTGAATAAAATTGAAATTTCGCGTCAGAGTGAACGACTCCATTTGCGATCACAACTGCTAAAAAATACTGTCGTATCGATCTGCGCAGAAAAAACATTCCTTTATTTCTATCCACTAAACCAAAAAAAGGACGTCTAATTGGCACGTATGTAAAAATTAAATTCAGAAAACGAGGCTTCAAATAGAGAATAGCTCCACATATATCATTATGATTTGTGAACTACTGGGTGTCAGGTAACAAAAAATGGTTTTTCCTTGAGACAATGAGGTATGTTAGAAGACAAATTACTCCGATATTGTTATTTTGATCCATCGGTAAGATAACTATCATTGAGGAGAAAAAAGAGGCCTTGTTTAGGAGCCTTGACGCGGGAAGAGGTCAGTTACTTGACTACGAGCAGTAGCTCCGCAGTCTTGAGTCTTAGCCTACTATTCGCACGCCGCTCTCTTCCCTAAAGGTGGTCAATTCAATGGCCGAAAAGTCAATGTTGAAATATTTAGTCTTCTACTATACAACCCTGAACTACCATAAATTTACCTCATCCGCGTAAGAGTGCACGTCTTTTTGTACTGCAATTTTTTTATTACCTAACTAACATATTATGAATACAATGGACTAAGCTTACATTATTTTCTATCGATTTAACTACGTTTTAACATTAATGCAAGTGTTCACCTCCACTTACCGCCCGGAAAGCACGGCAGTGCAGTCCACAGCAGTGGAATATTGTCAATTAACGTGACCAGAATACTCTTCACTTCGAGCTTGGGAGCAAAGAGCACACCGGCAAACCCCTTCCAAACGTCATGTTCCACTGTACTCCTTAACTATCAACAGTCATCACTTTTCCTTAATTTCCTTCCCGTCCCCACCTTTGCTACCCCTGATATTCCGTTTTCGTCACTGTACCCCTCTCTTGCCAACGCCCCGACTCTAGCCCCTTCCAACCACTGATGTGCATAGATGCAGAAACGGCGTACAACGTGAGGCGTTTCAATGACCACGATTAGTTGGCAACAAAATTCCGGCGCAACAAAAACGAAGTACTAAGGAGAGGCTCCTGAAGAGGGAGAGAAAGAGTGATAGGGAGGGGGTGGTGGTTCGTGGGGGAGCGTAGGATAGGGGTAGTTGGTACGAGTGGAGGGGGATCGGAATTAATGGGGGCCTGGGGCTCGCGCCTCCGCGTCGGTTCTCCATTCACCGAAGACTCGGGAACTATTCGTCTAGACGTGGATGCGAATGTAAACACTTGCGAAATGATAAAAATCGCCTCAACACGTACTACCTTGGGTCACGATAGGTTTAGCGGAAGTAACGAAGCACCAAGGACGCCAAGAATAGACCAACGCCCTGGGTCTCAAACCGCTAGGGTGGATTGCAAGAGCAGTGTTTTAGCCGTAGTTTGCCGGAAACCTAGCCTAAGCCTGGATGTTTATAATGGAGAGGAACTTCGTGATTTCCACGATTGTATTCCGTTATTGACCGGCCCAAATATATGGGTCAAAAGAGAATACATAGGCAAATTAAAAAGGGATGACGTACATAAATGCAGGAGAGAAAAGGTTTGGTGTGCAAAAAATATTGAGAATAGACATTTGCATGATTCAGTATGACGAGGAAGATATAACGCGCAAGTAAAATTTTTGTGTGAAAATTTAGAAATTGTTCTAATGACGAATACATTCCACAGAGTGATGCCTGGGACTTACAAGCAGTCGAATTTTACTGTCTTCAGCTGGAAGGAGATTGCACGGATAACCCTTGAGATCCCTGAAATCAGAAGGTTCGAAGGTACCCTCGAAGAGAAAAATAAGTTCGCTCACTCATAAGGTTACACTAAAACATACCTACCCCATACGGATCTCGAACCGTCCAACGCTTTTCGGGATGGAGAGCCAAACTTCATATATGCCAGTTGAAACTTCCAGGAACGGCTCAGAGGGCAGGAAGCGGGGAGAGGTACGAAGCGGTGTGTGTGGGGAAGGGGATCACGGGGGGGGGGAGGATGAGATCTCTTTAAGGCTTCGAGATCAAACAATACCCCTCGGGCTCCCGGGCCATTGATTAGGCAAATAATCACTCCAAAAAGGAACGTAGCTGGGACCGTGGATGAGGACAAAGGAACACGGGCTTCTGCTGCTGGCGAGCAAGAAGGGAGAGGAAAGGGGGAAGAAGGGACGGGACAAGGGGCAGATGACGAAGAAAGGCCGGATATTCTATGAAGATGGGGAGATGCTCCATGAAGACAATGCGAGCGGGAAAGAGGAGGCACGAAGGATACGTAATGGTCCAAATACACATGGGAGATGACTCGTAACTGATTGATTTTTGATAGAATGCCTGAAACTCGAGGGATATATAAGTGTGTGTGCGTATGTATGTCAGTATGTACCAATATTCCTGTATGTATATTTGTGTCCATACAAAATTAGTTCATTGGCAGCTAATAATCAACAGACCGTTAAAAATTTACACTGAGAAACAAATGAACAAATGTCTACCAGATGAGTCAATAATTACCTAATAATAGCACTATTCCACTATATAAAATTTATTACGACCAGGTTTCGATTTACCACATATCTTCAGGTCTGAAGGTCTTCAGGTCTCACCTGAAGATGATTTAGTACGTCGAAACCTGGTCGTAATAAATTTTATGTAGTGGAAAAGTGCTATTATTTGGTAATTATGTTCCAATTCCACAATACCACCCCTGAAACTACGCATTTCATTGAGTCATGAAGAATAAATTGTTAGCTTCACGACGAGAAATCCAAACTCATAAGGACTAGAAGCAATAATATTTCCTGATATCGTGGGAAGACATACTTTTTCACTAACACGAAAATATAACATTAACCTGTTAATTATTATTTTTTGTACTGAGGTAAATATTAGTTAATATTGAAAATAGAGCCCATGTTAAGTCAGCTCTTTATCAGAAAGAATTACGAAAACACTAACGCGGGAAGCGCACTAATTAAAACTCCAAATGGATGAAACTTTCTTTACAGTTTCTTTGGTGAAAATTTCAGAATATCTGAAGTGGCTACCTACCTGAGGGCAGAAACATCTAATATTGAAAGGCGGGTGGTGTTTCGACGATGAAAACTACCGTCAACACTCTTGTTGCAGTAGAGACGCTCAGACCAGCTCAAGAAATCGCCTATCGTTAATTACCAATAGCTAATTTAAGCATAAAAATTAATCAATTACGCATTATAATGACTTGGGCCGAAATAATCGAACTAACTCGAGTAGCGACTAGGACGGCGGCTACTGCATCACGTTTCGTAGTCAGCCGTGGTCGAAAGTGAACTCTAATACATGTTTTGGTATGATAATGTTCAAGTACACTTTCCAAATGGACTAACTCTCGGTATAAGTCAGCTCCTACGTGTAATAGCTTCCTAACGGATAGGATTCTATGACACTGCGGAGATTTGGAATATGTGCGCTGCAATATGAATCAACCAAGCATTGCAATATGAATATGAAATAAATTTGCGACGTGCTATACTACGTTATAAAAATCGGGCCATGAGGTTAACTTATTGAGTTGGAGTATCGTCAACGCCGATATCATAACGAACATTGACATCACCCATGTGGAAACGAAGAGGGGGTTGGAATCGATATACCGTGAATGCTGTAGTATCGCACACCCCTAATGTGACTGCGTTGCGAAGAATGTTTTCATCTATCCACATTGCGACACCCACGAAACCCTTTTGCCATACTTCGGTTGCATGGTAAGAGGATCTTCGAAACACCGCACAGCGACGGTAATGGGAAGAAATCGAGGACTTGGGGTGGGGACAAGGGTAAAGGGAGTTGGTAGCATGGGTTCGCGCGTACGTGCGCCGTGAAAGTGGACTCTTAAAAGTGCCCTGTCCTTTCGCAGAAATTTCTTTCGTAATAACGAATTTATTACGTACCTACAATCACTTCTTCTGCGCCGCCGAAGGGACTTCGTGTTTCGCGTGCGAGGGATTTTGCCCTCGAAATAAAACCCATAAATAACGAGAGTATTCTTTTTGATATCTACAAATATTTTGATGAAAAATGTGAAGGTGGGGATGCCTAAGTGGGTTACCGTTACCACTAAAGGAGATTTGAAAGCCAAATGTTGATGCGTATAGTAATTCTTAATAGTTTTACTTTCGTTTTTTATCAATAATTCACGACCTAGGTGAATGTAGATTACCAATTACGACGCCAAGGTTAAGTAAATAACTAAAGTGAGCACAGAAATATAACAATTTAAAATTTGAAAATGTAAATTGAGATTAAAATACTACGTATAAAATGTACTATGATTGCGGAATTTGATGGAAGGAGTTAAGTTCATGTCGGAGCATCTGCACAGCAACTTCACATAAAACCTCATGGGCTGGGATCATGAGATTTACCATCGTAAAATTAAAGCTAGCATCATCTAAAAACATTTCCCCGCCACATTCTCAGCTGGTGACACTTGCTCCCTACTGCTTCCCCTTTTTCCGGGATGGCACATCAAAATAAAGCTCGCCGGCTCAGTAAACAGGCACTTAAGAGTTATTATTCCTTTGCCCTTATTGAAGAGGCCAGTTTTACGATCACAATTGTCCATTTTCATAAGCAAGCCTGAATATTCAACTTGAGTTACTCCGGCAGACAAAGCATTTAACAGGTTGTTACACATAATCTATGAAAATGAAACCAAATTCGTACACACCCATTAGTCTTTCATAATGAATCGAGTGAATTGTATATAGTTTGGCTACATCAATTTATCAGCTAGAAAACACATTCGCCTACTGCGAATTTGGCACATTAACGCGATAGCTCATTTAATTAAAATCTCCGTTCCATGAACTCAACTGTGGAAAACATCTCCCGACAACTACACGCGGTCCTGACTTCACAGTGCCTGAACCCCATCAATCTCCAACCTCTTGACGGCAAGTCATGGAGGCATCCGGCAAGCATGAAATCGGCATCATTTTTTAAGAGAAAATTACCTTACTTAATGTGAGAACGAGTATTCTTTACTGTATCGTTGAAACCACACTGACTGTGAAACGTATTGTGTACACGGAGACATCGGCAAAGGAGAAGGTTGGAAAATCGGCAGCGGAGGAAAAGGGAAACGAGGGAACTCTGAAAGGTAGCAAGTTGAGTGAGGTTGCGTGGGAGAAGGAGACGGGCGGGGTCGCAGGTCGGGAGAGAGGCGGAAGGGCGAGGGAGGCAAAAGGAGGAGTCCGGGGCGGCGCGGGGGTTGAAGGGAGGAGCAGACGCGGGTGAGGAGTGGAGTGGTGAGGGGCATGCGATTTGCGGTTTGTTTGCAAACAGCCGGGGGAACTGAAGTCGGCAGCACCGGAGACGTAGAGAGAGAAAGAGAGATGGGCGCAAGGACGGAGACAGGGAGGGAGATAACAGGATCTATTGGCGTGGGAAGAGAGGGAGGGAGAAATCTCACTGGAGGGGATGGGACTGGGGATGAGAAGAATTAACTACGTTACATCGGATAGTTTCCCCTTATTTCATATAGCCACGAAAACCTTGGAAGGCCAAATAAAACGCCGATGAGTACGGCAATGCGTCCTCACGAAACGTTGTTGCATGACAGTTGAGGGATAAGTTATTCGGACAACCGAGGCACGATATATTGGATAAATACTCAATCCCGATTGGCCGGGTCTGCTGCGTATACTTCACTCCAAAGAGCAGTGCTTCCTAATAATATTGTCGCGTCGCTTATGCTAACGCGGACTTCTCCAAATTAATTCAATAAATAGAGTTGGTAAATAACAAAATGGGGATACTTGGGTACTGATAGCTAACGTCAAGATTCGACAAAAGGTTAGCACATATTATTACTTCCAATTCCTAAAGTGGCCATATTACTTATCGGTAGTTTCCATTTCCTGGTTTGTAGTAGGATGATGTCGTAAGAAATGATGAACCTCCTAGGGGTATCCTTAGCAAAACTTGAGAAAGCCAGGGGTGGAAAGACAGGATTGCGATTCACAGGAATCTAAAACTGCGGCCAGAGTGAAATCAGAAGCTCGAAATCGAAGCTCCCTTAATCGGCTAACTAGTTAAGTACACCAGCGACAGCACGAGGATTTCCGGATAAACATGTTGTTATTCCTTCGTCAAAAAAATTCTCACGATGATTACGGCGTCTTGACTACGGAAGCAAACTGCATATATAGGACATTAAATATGGGTAGAGAGTGTGGAGGTATTCATGATATATTTCCAATCGAACGTGCGTACGTATGTATGCCTTAATTAATTAATATATATGCCATAGTAGTTTTTAATTTTGTTCCTCCTATTTTCACCGCTGCTAATTCTAACATCGTTACCAATCCATCCATAGGGTTCCATCATGAGTGGCGCAATTTTTTGCAGGCTCATAGTTACTCGCATGACATTCCTGCACCAAGAAAAACCGGATGTGACATTCCATATTACAGCATAGAAAGCACTGAATCATTGGCTAAACACGCAACGGGGTAAGCCATAAGCGAAGCCGATGCATGGAAAATCAAATCATGTTGAAGGTGAAATCATCAAACCCACTAAGTTAACTTGCACAAGTAATGTCATTATTATTCAAGATTTCATTTCCGGTAAACATTAAACACGTGAGCTGTTGCGCACGTTCAAAATTATGCAATAAATAAGTATTATGGAGATTAAAATAAAGCCAAAGGTGACATTCCACGTACAAATGAGCATGAAATAGGAAGGAAACGAACATAACAAATAAAGCGAGTCTGTAACGAAATAAGGTATAGAAATTCATAAATGTGGAATACTACGCAATAAAAATATATATTGAGTCAAAGAGATTTAAAAAAAACGCTCCCGACCATTAAAAAAAACTAAAATTTTCCGAGATAATCTGTCACCCTGAGGGTTTACAAAAGTCCATACGCAAATCAGCATGCTACAGAAGCGAACCACGTTTAAAAGAAGCCCAATACGAGCGACGTCGTCACGGCTGGGAAAAACAAAATCAAACCAATGACACGACCAGGAACGCGTCCGGACTAACCAGAGAACGGCAACTCGACGCAACTCTCTGTCAATCCGTGACCCAAACGATCCAAGCAACACTAGCCACTGAACCCTGAACAATGAGTCGAAATGACGACGCAGAAAGGCGTTGAAAGACCAGAGTCACCCTCTCTGCGCACTTTGGATCCTTCTCCTCCGCCTCCCCCCACCCCCCCTCTTGGCTTCCGTCACTCCAGGATGCATCCCGACGGCTCGAGACGACGCCAAAGAAGACTAGTCACGGTAGCGACAACGCTTATCGTCGTTCAATGATTAATAGATCCGCCACCCGCTGACAAAATATTGTCCAGAGGACTGCCTTCAGAAGCATAAAAGTTGGACGCAAAAATTAATCGAATTAAAATGTGATACAACTATGTGCAGGAGACACCACTGCTGATTTACAACTCCTTGAAGTCACGTGTCCCCGAAATGGCGGGACACCTTTTGGAACGCCTTATTTCCTCCTCCCTTTCTCCGCCACGCTAGAAAGGACCCCGAAAATCACCATGCTGTTTCCATAAAGCCCTCTCTCTCTCTGCTTAATTTTTGCACGAAATCTTTGCCATAGCGTAATGTTGGAAGTTTGGTCCTCTCTTTCTCGGGGACGTCGTGGAACCCAAAAGACATTAGTTCAGCACAAATTTAGAACTGTGATTTATTGACTCGGCAAGCAAATTAAAAATAAACCTTGAAAACTGGTTAGGGGATCCTATAGCCTTAAAAATTAATGGCACCTTCAGACAGGTTTATGGCTTGAGAACACCTAAAATCGTTTCCTATGCGTCTCTATGTGGCGCACCTATGAATGTGAAATTGAATTGCCCTTATAAGTGTGTTTCTACAACTATTAGATGACATGGAACTTCTTGTCTGATTACTGTGTTACGAAATTATGCACTTATGATTTAAATACTGAATGTACTGGACATAAACAGCCAACACTTAAAAAAAGATCCTCAAAGAAAAAAATTTGCGGAACAGGATGGGGAATAAAATATTGTAACCTTTTTCCACTATGTCTAGCTGTCGGTTATGTCTCTTACAATGTATCTCATTCGACTCCGGGGAATGCTTTCTGAATGGAAAGACCTCGCTGATTTCATGACCATTCTCGTACATATCGTGACTTATCACACAGTAAAATTCATCCTTCCCCCGGAGACATCATTTATGGACGGCAGCATGCGTATTTCTTAAAGAGTGAACAGAAATTATCGAAAACAGTAATAGCTGGAGAATGTTCACTCATAAATAATAAGACGGTGTCAACAGTAAGGCAACAAAAAGGCATTAACTCATAATGATGACTTGTAATGTATTTTTAATTTGTTGAAATCTATCACGTTTAGACAGCATTTTACTGGTGTTCAATGGCGATCAATTAGCACAGCATACGACACCACCTGAATGAAAACAACAACCAAATGTCGATACAATCTAGTAGCTATTTAACGCAACTATAAATAGAGGGTGGATTAGAAGAACACTATCAGGATGACGAAGTGTAATCGAAACTAAAAAGAGATTCTTTTAACACTTCGATTTGCCATTTCCGTCGAATTACGAAATTAATACATCCGAGGAATGAGTTTTTGCCCTCCTAAATAAAATCTTCAGTCCCCAAGAAGATCACGCGAAGTAGACAGCAGATATAGACAACACTTATAATGTTAATGATGCAAAGAATTCGTGTGTCATTTGTGCGCGACGAAATAAAAAAAAAACGCAAATGCAAAAATGAGACGAGTATTATCTCCGAAAACTAGAGTAGAAAAAATGAGGATCAACAATAATGCGTATGATACTACAGCATCATTTCGTGGATTCGGCAATAATGACCCGATGTTGCAATTCAATAACTGTTATGCCAGTCACATTTTACCCTTTCTAGAGCAATAATTTTGTTTCCTCACCGACAAAAGAATGCCGATAGAATCCTCACGCAAACAGAATGAGGAAGCCTAATGAGAGAAGCCGTCGCCCCCATGGTTTCCAAACAGCTTGGATGGCAATTTTTCACAACGTGCCATATGCCGCGACACAGGAGCTCATAAAAAACATCGCCCTGGTTGCCACCCCAACAAAGAAGCGCAAACTGCTCGGATTTACTCAAGGAAGACGAGAAATCTCGCCATAAATGAAGGCGATTGTTCCTAAAGACCCGAAGATGCAAAAAAAGATTACAAATCACTGAACAAAATCCACGTGACTACTATACACAGGAGAACACTCAGTATTGTCATAGTATACCACACCCTATGCAGATCTTTAAATGGATTAGTTGCTCACTTACAACTTTTGATGCTAGGTGTTGGTGTATCTCCAGCAAAATACCTTCCTTGACTACGTTATTATGTTCACTATATCGTTCTTTGTTCTTCCATTTTGCAGAGTTCAAGAACTAAAATATTTAGTTATTGAAATTTACGATTTTCGGATGGGCTTTAGGTGGCACAATTTCATTAAAAGGGACTTCAATTGGGATACGATTAACCGAAGATATTACATGTAGCTCATTACGAATATCGTGAACATTCTACTGCCGTTGGGAAAATTGACCATCCCAAAATTGACGATGTAAACCTACCTACATAGGTCGTACATCATACGGTAAAAAGTTTATGATTTTCAGAGGCTCAAACTGTAATTGAATTTCCAAAATTTCAAATGAGCTATGGAAAGAATAAGAGTAGGTTATCATTGAAGTGTGCCTTTAAAAAAAAAGGTCCCACCTATGAAATTTCAATATTTGACCATAAAAATTTTTCGGAAGGAAGAATTGAATAACAATTGGTACATTCCACACTGGTTTACGCTAACTAACCGATCCAGTTTAGACCAAGTTATTGTTATTTTCAAGGCTTGAAAATAGCAGTAACTTGTTCAAACCTTGGTCGGGTAATAAACCAGTGAGGAATGTACCAATTATTATATGATTCTTCATCGAACGTTTCCACAAAGTGATGCCTGAAACTATCCTTCACATTGAGAATGGTTTAAGAGTACAATCCCCAACCCTTCCTCCGCATGAACCACCCCTGGTTCCGCCCGTGTTGCGGTATCTGCGTCACCACATCTTTGCGGACGGACAGCAAGAGAGAGTGGGACGAGGCGCGATGCTAAAAAGAGGAAGGGGGTGTCACGGCGGTAGAGTGGAAGCGGTAGAAGATGGGGGAGGAGGTGGAGTAGGAGGAGCAGGGGGGGGGGGAAGGGAGCGGGCGTCAACAATGAAGAAAGAGTGAGGGAGAGGGAAGGGGCACAATAAGATAAGCGCCCGGGGAGGGGAAGATCTCGCCGATGGCGCCAATAAGATTCCCTCCCACTTCTCGCTCGCATCGCGGGCTTCACACACACCACCCACCACGCCACTGCCTTCCACCACTTGCCATTTCACTCTCTCGCGAATTCTGCGCAGCAGATATTTGCCCCGCCTGACGGAGGCAGGAGGGAGCGGGGAGGTTTACAGGGCCAACGAGGGGAGGCGGAAGGGAGGGTGGAAGGAGGTGGGCGAGAGGACGCATGACGGCGGAGGGGGGCCTGACGAGCCTACTGACTGGCCACGCAAAACCCACCCACCACACGCCATGCTTGACCGCGAGGCTGACCCCCCATCACCACTCCTCGCACTTTTACAGAGTGTGGGGAGTCTATGCCGTTGGAGCTGCGCGATTTTCGATTTCGTAAACGGCAGAGCGACGTAAATATAAGATCGCAAGAGGGCCGATGCATGTAAAATTTCGATGCAAACCGACGGCATCGTAATTACCCCAGTTCAGTTCATTCCGCATTTTTTTGCGGAACGTAGTTTCGCATCCCCGTCATCAGTTCCACATGGACGACATTATACCGGGACAGGAGCAAGGAGTGTTAACAATGCCCATATTTCTCAATGCACCACCTCTGCACCCCAATCACTTTTATCCCTTTTAATATTCAGGGCACCTGAAATGAAATATCCCACAGGCCATATTGCATCACATTCCTTGCCCGATCGACATCGCAACGTGTTCTCACGTGCACATCGCAGGATCTCATTGCCCTGGCCTACCGTGCCACCGGTCGAAAATCGAGCGAATCATCGGAAAATGCAGAAACACTTTCCAGCCCCTCCAACTACACAGGCACGCGCGCCCGGAGGCTACTCTTGGTTACGTAGTGGGGGAAGCCCTACCTGTCCCTCGAGCCCTGGCGACCCCGTCACCCGAAACGAAGAAAGAGGTGGTACTAACGGAGAGGAGCTCACCGTGGGGAAGAGCGAGGGAGATGGATGGAGAACATTTGCGGAGACATCGACCGATCACTCGAGTGTTTGCTTTCACCTTTCTTTTGTTCTACGCGCCAACCTCCTTGCTCCTGCCCACACTCAAAACCTACGTGCACATCCTTCGGGCCACCCTATGCCTTACGGCAAAAAAATGGAAAAGGATGGAGAATGGTAAATGAAACGGATTAAGGGCGGGGAAATTTTCGCCAACACAACGTATTGTTCACAGAGAAAGCGAGCCCCTAAATTTATTGATTCTGGCACCTGCTTCATCTAGTTTTAACAATCGCTGTCTGATGGGCATATATAAATTGGACCACGAGCAACTGATTGAACTTCAGATCTTAATGCTCCTCGATTCTCGGGAGGAAATACACGCACCACCAATTCAAATTCCACTAGTTTATTTCTTCGTCTCTCCCCGAGTATCTCCGCTATCTCGAAAATGCCATATGTCCAACTTATTTTCCATTCCTTGACTGATAAAGTTTTACTCCATTCAAGGGCCTGACTTAAACAATATAAAGCAGAGACTAGACGTATATACCTGCTACACGTCCTCCCGTAAAAAAGTTATTCTCTCATACAAAAGACCAAATTACTTTTAAATCTCTCTTTGATCCGTCTCTTGTGTCAAGTAATGTTGCAATAACAACACATCATTAGTACGTGTAATACCCTACTAAACAACCGTAAATAAATCCTCTGGTGCAATTCCAAATCGGTCTAGAATAAACTGTCACAGGAAATTTAAAAGCGAAAAATTAGTACAATATTTTCTGATTAAACTATTATGACATTTTGCTATCATAAAAACTGGAGGTGATATTTTTCTTTGCTTTAAGAATTTAAAAAAAATTAATGACACCATGAAAGGAAATGCATTTTAATTTTCTCTCACTATCAAGGGCAAGTAACCGGAGTAATTGACTTCCTTTGTACAACCCCCTTTCCTTCCTTCTTCCTCACGAAATCTCCGCGATCGCGCTGTGGCTCGCACACATGGCCGCGCCAGCACACGAAAGCAAGTTACATTGCAGACAAGCCCCCCTTATCGTCCATTCATAAGATACTCGACGACGACCTTTCGACCGCACACGGCCTTTGCACACGCATGCACGGGAACGCCGCACGCACGCTAGACACACTCGCGAGAGGGGAATGAGTTCCTCTCACGAGACCCGAGACTTCTACGCATGATCCCAAGGCATGATCGGTCGGCAAGCCGATAGGAGGGAGTGGGGATGGGGGGGGGGGAATAAGGCGAACCGAATGCGCAAAAATGCGAGGTAAACAATGCGCGGGGGATATAGAGAAACGGAACTCGCGGGGAATTGTAAGACGCGTCGTCGTTCCTCGCGAGAAGGAAACGGGATCCCTTCGGCAGTCGACGAGAAAAGCTTCACTTAAGATTCAAACTGTTTCTTCCTTTTTGTACTCCTCTTTGTCACATGGCGGTCAGTGAGTTTCTAGAGTCGCGTTTCATTTCTTGGTCATTGAGGGACCTGTGTACTTCAGGTCGGTCAAGACGGTGGTGCTTCTAAGTCGGTGAATATATGGGGACAAAAATTATGAACGAAGACAAGAAAAAAGTAAAGATTTTACTCCAATTTGATGGAAAGTTACCATTAAATACTGAAATAATCTCACTGAAGAAATGCTCTAACAGAGTCTAAACATAAATCAGCCAAATCATTTTTGTGAGCAGTCTTAAACTGTCTTCATGCCTTCAGTTCAAACGATTGGTAAATAATTGTTAGCAAACTATTGGTAATAGAATGAATATCTAAAAACTATTGCACACAGGTTCTTGCAGTGCCAATGATTACAGATATTTCTCACTTAAATTTGAACACGAAAAAGTTCAAGCGTGCAGAGGGCCAGTTGCCAATTGATCTAGTTCTAGCATGATTTGGTTTTAAGTTCTCCAACGACTAAGGTTGTAGACGTTAGAGAACGCATCGATCTCACCTAAATATTTCAATAACAAGCATAAAATAAATGATTGAAGCGTGATTAGAACTCAGGAAATTTAAAACGCAACTGTACAGCTGACGAACCCCCGCCCAATCCCTCCTTCCTTATAAAAATGTAATTGTACAAGCAAGGTAGGTATAAAGATATTATAATATTTTCCTCCGGAAAGTGGCAGGCATGGTGAATTGAAATTTCCGAGCAGGAAAACGTCCACTATGATTAACAAGGATGAACAAGTAAACGGCCGATCGCGAGGGAAACGTTTCTCGGGCGCTATATCAGCATCCTTGAAAATCATTGAATCCAAACCATTGTATAAAGGGTTATCTTGTGTGCAGTCTAAAGGGTTATCAACAGCTGGCATGCTGAAACGTACAACACGAAAACACGCTTTTTATCTGCCATTTCTAAAAGGCAGTTACCCAAGACTGTAAGTGGCAACTGCGAAAATTTCCAAGCCTATGAAAGACGACGAAGTTGAGGAGATTGACGGGGGTGCTGGGGGATAGGGTAGGAGATGGAAGGCATAGGAGCACGGTGAAAGCCGGCTGATGTCTCTAAATACTCAAGCACGTTGATAGCCCTAAATTACTCGGAATGCCCCGAACTCGTGAGCAGCAGCACACGCGATCGACTCTCTTCTACTCTCCAACCAACCCGACCACCTTAGAAAAATAGACTGAAGAATGAAATTCCACTAGGCGCAAAAACAAAACATCACTTTGAGCCTGAGAAGTGCTCCCTTTGAGTAGCCAGTGACCGAATACAAGACTCCACGCGGTAACATATCCTCCCTCCCTCTATAGTCAACATTTCCCAGTATTTGAGGAACTCACTGCGATAGTTAACACGCATCGTCTCCCATTTCACCTGTCCTAAAAATGCATCATCATAATTTATGAAGTTAAAAATACATGCGCACCAAAATAATTGAAGTCATGCGGAATGAGTTCGCATCTTCGGCTAAAACAATAAAATACAAGTATCAGATTTATAATACTGATCAATTTCAGTTGCAGACACTATAAAAATAAAAAACCTAAAAAAGGGGCTAGAAGGAATGTCTACACGCTGACTGACCGCTACCGAAACGATTTAACGAAGTTTGAAAAAAACCACAACCTGCATTGGAGGTTAAAAATAGCTAATATTTATCGCGAGGGCGAATGAAATTAAGTACCACCGAAGACAGATATTTTGTCAAAAATTAGAAATTTTTTTATCGTAAACTGTATCGAAGCTAATTTTTCCACTTCTGAAAAGCAAGTATCGTCTCCCATTACTTTTCAATCGTTTTTAAAGTCGTAGACTAATGATATTGATCATGTGGAGATTTGAGCAAAAATGAAATAACTTAGCAAGCACTTTAAATACGCAGCCGTAAGTGCTTCTCGAAATCACATGTATAATGACACTCCTGAATGCGAACGCATCAAACTTGCTTTCAACCTCTAATTTCCGGCTAATTAATATCGGCCCACGCAAATCCCTCTTTCTAGTGCTACGTGATCCGAGAAGCCCTCTGATGCCAGCAGATTTTTTTTATTGCTCGACCGCAGAGAAGCGAGGTCAACTGTAACAATACAGCACTGTCACTTTCAATTCTGACCTTTATCGAATATCGATCTTGACCTTTTAAGCAAATTTAAGGGCAATTATTCCTCCAGGCCTCAATTAAAGGAAAATGGACTTTTCCAAATACATTCCAGCATCGGGGAAACCAATACCAAAGCTGATGCATACAGTGCGATCCTTAACCCGCTAGACATATGATGAGCTTTTTAAACGAATACTTCATAGAACGCAGTTTACTCTTGCCCTGAACGATCACCTTTATAGTTACCTCAGGGTTTGGTCAGTATACCCGATGAACATAAAGCGAATTCGAACACCATACTAATTTACATACGTGTTGTAGCTACCATATGGTATTCGGAAATATTTACAATAGAATAATTCCTATTATACTTGTAAGGATACAGCAAAGTTACTCGTCAAGGCCTGTCGTAAAGAAAACTGTTTAACGAGGCATGGAAGACATTGGATGACTCATTAATTCCCTCGGACAATCTCTGTGAACAAATATGGACTTGATAATCATACAGACGCCTACTCCTAATCACAAATAAATAATTCTATAGCTTGAATGATTAGCAAAAAATTACGATCACAGAAAACTTCTGAAGGACTAGTTGGAACTTTACAATATGATACTCTTCTCGTCCGTTCACATTTACTCTGCAATTTGTAAGATATTTAAAAATAAACCTTTAAGGCTGTACTTGAAACTTTAGACTATGTGAGAGCAGTTGAACTCGATTATAAAGGGGACGTAGGCAGAAATATATAAGAAAACATCGAGGAACGAGATTAAAGCTTTTCCATTCACTTTTAATCATGTATCACTCAAGTTATCACCACACACAAAGTCCAGCGGAGAGCAAGAGAAAGTGAATGAATCTATGCTTAATACTACGCTTCCCAAAACCGTGGCTCACACCAAAGAGACCACAGGACATTCGCACCACACATTCACCCAATGAATCCTCGCTAATTCCCTGAGGACACTCGAATCTCTCGCAATTGACGATTTAGAAGCTTGACACCATAAAATTATCCACGGAAATAAACCGTTAAAATATAATATTGAGAAATGGGGGAAGCATGTATAGAGGTAGAATACTCCAACTGAACAACTTCTTTAGTAACTACCAAAATAATTTTAACCCGAAAGTCGCAAAATAGCATCAATAAACAAACTGAAGTGAATACACGCAAAGCAAAGCCATTGTTTAGTGCTACGAGTTCCGCAAACACTGAAAATCTACGTGTATACATTTTACGCGTGTACCATGCACTACCGGGTGTTTGAAAAAAGAAGCAGCATATGCGGAATAAATGAACGAACAACAAAAAAAGAAGAGTTCAGAATTGTCTACCCCACGAAACGATGATCCGAGATCTCTATTTTCTACCTCCCGAATGATTTGTTTACATTATGCTTGAGGATCTTTAGTTGAGAGAAAATTTATACCTTTTTCGCGTAACGAAATCAAATATGCAACTTGAAAGAGTAAATCCAGCAAATTATGCATCCTCGGGAGTTTGATCGGAACCTCTGGTCATGAGGTCGAATCTCGCCTTGGGTGATGAATATTGGGTTTTGTAAATAGTTCCTTCGGTTAGACGGCGCCATAAAACTTAAAGGCGTAGGAGAACCTATGGATTAAAAGATACCGTGGAAACCACTCGCTCTCGACGGGACAGAATACGCACGGTTAACCGATGAATCCGAATCTTGACCAGAAAGAATTCATTAGACATTAGATAGGGAATGAGCGGAAAAACGAATCGACCAAATGATTCGTTCACCTGAGCGCCGAATCGACGCGGAAGGGGACCGTAAGGGTAAGGAGAGAAGGGAAGGAGAATGAGGACGAAGAGTCGGGAGGTTTTCGAGAGGGGGAGAGAACGGGGATCGCGCTGTTATTGGGGACCAAATAGGGCACGAAAGGCGGAGGAGGGTCTCTGGGCACCGCCGCCGAAGAAATGACGTAGGCGTGAGAAAAGGAGCGAGGTGAACGAGAAAGAGCGAGGTGGATGTTGTGGGGGGGGGGCGGAGACGGGTAGGTGGGAG
>LYUA01000145.1:685319-696128 GCA_002093875.1 Calopteryx splendens
GGGGCGGAGACGGGTAGGTGGGAGATGGCATGCGAAGGGTAGGGGGGGAGGACGGCGGCCGGGTGACGACGACCAAGTAAGATCGAGAGGAACGGGGATGGACGGCGAGGAAACAACCCGAGAGATGGTCCAAGGCCACGGAGTACGTAGAAAATTCCTCCTCCCGCAGGAAAACCGGGGGAAGGTAGGGGGGGGGGAGGAGAGAGGAGGAATGAGCCAGAGACAATGCATTATTCCATGCTCGCCATCTCCAACTCTCACGATTCAACTTCAAACGCCACTTCTCGAGCAACTCTTGATTAATTTTTCTCGCCTGAATACGTTGTTAGGCGAAAAGATTCATGCGATCACTTCCTGGAATCTTTATATGGTGAAAATGAAATTTCTTTGTGACTCTCCACTATTTGAGCACTCCCAGTCACAGCCAGTAATTAAAATTACACGGATAATTTTAAATTTACACTAAATCAATAGTAACTATAAACGAACAACGTTCACCGGCATAAGAACCCAAACTGGGTGCATCTTAGGACTTTACATGAGCATCATCGTCAGTATCGAGCAAGTCTGAGCACAGACGTGTAGTAGAGGATGTATATACAGCAGCCATAAAAATTTGAAATTGTGGGGAGATAAACAGGATTTGATGAAAAAGATAAAAACAATTGATCAGCAGAAAATGACGTCGGATGAGGAACGCGAGATTAGGGACTAGGAATTTTAAGACAATGCTGAGGACAGGGAAGTCGGAAAACATTAAACAGGAAATGGAGAGAGAAAATAATGATATGTTAGGCAAGTAGGAGCTTAATGGAGAGACAGGTACAGAGTAACATACAGCGGAGGGGACGAGAGCCAGCGTGGGATAACAGTGATATATAACAAAATGGCAAAATTACTCGAGGGTTTAGACAAGCATGGCAGTACTTTTTATGGGGTAATTCGTAACATTTATGAGGGTGGAATATGGCAACAAAACTTTCTTAGATCAGCATTAATTCTCATCCCAAAAAATGAAAAGGCAGCAGTAAATGACGATTATAGGTCAATAAGTTTGGTTTCGCTCGCAGCAAACGTAATACGTAGGAAGAGGATGAAGTAGTCAAACGATTACTTTGAAGAGGATCAGTTTGGATTTTGAAAGGGTTGGGAAATGCGTGAAGCCATAGCAGTAATGAGGTCACTGATAGAAAGAAATATAGAGTATAACTAGGATGTATTTGTCTATTTCGTGGACTTCTAGGTGTTAGACAGAGAAAATTGGAATCTAATGAACACATTGCAGAAGATAGGAGAAGACGAGGGATAGGAGACATATGAACAGAGCATATACATGTTTCAGACTGCACAGGTGAGAGTAGCGGATGGAGAGGTGTGGGCAGTAGCAGGTCGGGGGGTAAGACAGAGATGCCATTATCACCCGTGCTTTTCAACGTATATGTGGAGGAAATGGTAAGGACTAGAGGTAGGAGTGAAAGTAGTTGGTGATCTAATCTTGTCAGACGGATTTATGGACGATCAAGCTTTAGTAAGCCAATCAGCCAAGGGGTTGCAGGCATTGATGAGCTCACGACAGAGCCAGTGAATGGAATGAAAATAAAAGTGAAGTAAACGAAAGCAATGAGCGAAGAAATGATGGTCTTTTGTTTTAAATTTATTTACAGAGGAAAAATTTTTGTAAATGATATTTTCTTCCCACATTTCAGGGGGATGCTATGTGTATACGCATACCTATCTCTTAATTATAGGCAAACAAATGTAACTGTTAGTGTTTTAGCTAAATTAAGGGGTGCCTTGGGTAGCTTTTTTTCTGAATGTATCCACTATGTACATAATACAGTATGTAACTACGTTGATGACTTGATCTATACAGGCGGTGGACACTGATAGAGCACCCTATTCATGAAACAATTCTGTCAATGAAAATGCACCGCAGACGATCTCCAAGCTGGGATTTCTCGGTTAGACTCGTAATTAAATATCAAAATCATTCAGCTAGTTAACATCTATAAAATTCATGGAGTTCTTAAAAAAATAAGGAGCTAAATTATATAATTCATCACGTGGTATGATCACTAAAAATTCATCAACAATTAAGCCTCCGGACGGAATAAAGGTAGATTTACTAATTCCAAAAATCAGCAACGACAGTAAATTCTGCGTGATTAGTTTAAAACAATTAAAGGTCACCCATTCACTTCCGTGGTGAAAATGAAGTAGTCCATGGTCTTCAGAGTGAAGATAGGTAGTGAAACGACGTTTTCTGTTTCGCTTAGATTTAAATTACGTTTTGTCACGCACAAAAATGCAGAAACTTCATTAAAAAACGTGACGAATAGGATAAGAAAGACAAGAGACAAAAACAAGTAAATCAGCGATTAATAATTGGTTTTTCCCCAAATTTGTGCCGAAACGTGAACGATGATCACAGCAAAGGCGTCGGGACTGCCTTTGGAAACACGCACACTCACGAGCTAACCATCTAGAAGTCGTCAGTCCGTGCGTCGAGCGGCACCAAAGCGGCCCCGGCGTGCGGGAGAGAGAATAAAAAAAAAGATCGAACGGGAATGGGGAGAGGAAAGGGAGAGGAGCACGGGCAGCAACGCATCCCACGCCATCCCACCCCTAACACATCCGCCCACACTTCCGCCCGATCCGGGAACCCTCCCCCACTCCAAACCGCCGCCCTTCCCCCATCATCAAAACCGCTTCCTCCCACGCATCCCAACGCACACACATGCAGTCTCTCTCTCGCGCGCGCGCGCTCAAGAGGGAAGGAGAGGGTGTTGCGTCATCGAACGCAAGAAGATTCCTCCTCCGCCCAAACGGTTCCTGCCGCCGCTCTCCGGAGGGGATGGAATGGAGAACGGGAGGGGAGTCTGCGAAAGGGGGTGGGATTTCGGCGGGGTAGAGGGGATGGTAGGAGGAGGGGGGGGGAGAGAGCCGGCGCGGCTCTACCCCCCACACCCGCCTTTCCTCCGCCTCCCGGCGCACATCCTCCCTTTCGGGGGAACTAGAGCGGTGGTGGACAGTGCGGGATGGATGAACGCACCACGTCCGCGTGCACGCACTCCGCAGACGGCCTTGCGACGGGGGATGCGATTAATGCACTAAAACAAAAGTGTTATGGAACGGAAAGAGGAGAGGAGCTCAAATCGAGCTCGTTGCCAAGGGAAGGTAGGCCACACACGCGAGATATCCAAATCAGAGAGCAGAAGAGCACCTCAGCTTGATATTCCGGGAGATGAAGTTTCGAAAGGTCTCCTGTATTATTTATCTCGGGACAAAGGAACATGACAATGCTATGAATAGAGAAATAAAGGAAAAAGAGACAGCCAGAAATCGTGAATATTTTGTAAATAAACAACTGTTCAGGAACCATTTCATCACAAGAAACACAAATCTGAAAAATATGTGTGTATGCATATTTATATATAATATATTTATTTATACTTATATATTTATATATATATATATTATGTATCAATATAATAAATAGATATATAAAGCCCTGGTCAGAACAAATGTTACTTATGGTATTGGTGGTTTCATGGACAAGGTGCCGGATGAAAAAAACTCACGGGTATTTGAGTGACAGATACAAAGAAAAATATATGGGTATATCAGGAAAACTAATAAAGATAGGAAAATAAGTTGCAGAATCCAGAGCTGGGTTACTAAATTGGCGGTCATTCGAGAAAAATCGGAGAATCGAGCGATTGGGTCATGTTGAGAGAATAGTGGAAGACCGAATACCCAGAAGAAGTTTGAGAAAAAGGATTTGGATGGAGGGGAAGGCAACAGATAAGGAAGAATAGAGGGTGATTGTGGAGGAGGCCAGGACCCCCAAGTGCCGTAGGGAGTGGAAAAGAGAGACATACGAAGAATGCATTAGAGAAGCAGTATCCAAGGGAAATATTCCTGGATTGGCCGTGGGAAATTCTATTAGTACCGCAGTTGCAGTAAGCGCTTATCCTCTCATGAAGAAAACGAGGTGTCGCCGACTTTTTTCGGGTACGGCATCGCCCTTTCTCCATGAAAATTCGGGGAAACTTTTCACGTGTAAATTTGGCATCCGGTCGGCAAATATTACGTAAAGTGGGCGGCGAATAATTGAAGAACACATTAGAAGGTACCCGCACGTAAAACAAAACAAACCCCTTAGAAATGCTCATAAATATGCAGGTAAGCATACAATAATGGTAATAAACATGGGTTCAGTGAAAAACTGTGTAAGTGCTATTGTACAATATAGTAATTCATGCTAATCACAAGTGTGGTAATCAGAAAAGGAATGCATGAATCCTTCTCCTAAGCCCACATGTTATAAGGATCAATTTGTCGCATTGGAAAGAAAATACGAAAATGATATGCTTCATTAAAATTCCATAAAGGTGTGTAAATTTTGTATATAAATATGCAAAAAGAATAATTTCAATCTACCGATACATTTTTTTTCTATATTAATTTTGAAAGTATTCTATCGACTATCGACTCATTTCCTCACCAAAACTTCAACGAACCGATCTGCCCTACTGCCCTAACGAATCTCACGGCGGCAGGAAACTCTTGTCGGACAGGTTTTACATTGAGGAGGGCACCCGCTAGGAGCCCATCGGATCGACTCACTGTTGCCGACTGGAATCGACGGTGGTAATGTTTACGTCATAGAAGCTGTAACCACGTTGCCCCTCGAGGAAGCACACGTCGATAACTTGTTTTTGTATGAGGGGAGGCTTAAATCAAAACACTTCCATAATTCAAAGCTACTCCCACATTACCTCTGGAAATCCAGAGCAGGGAATGAGATACGGAGCAAACAAACTATACATTTTGTAATGCTTCTTCTTAATGTTAATAATATTGGAATTTATTATAAGCAATGGAATGATAAAAAAATATACTTCACGTAACAGACATTTCTTAATTTATAATATATATTTCACACATCGTATTGGGAATAGGTGCTGCCGTGCGATAGATGTATGTGATATTGGATTATTTCTTAGAACTGATAAATTAACCGGCTTTTATCACTTTATTTCTTCTTCAAAGAAATTCAAAATCTGCTACACCCCAGGCACGTTTATCACCTCTTGGAACAAGTCTGTACACTGACCGGATAGCTCTGTCGTCAAGCGAATACTGTCTTGATTCGATAGCATTAAATATAAAGAGCGTGCGACTCAGAATTCACCGCTACTATGCAAACTATCATTTTTCCCTTGTTACATAATCATCCCCAAGGATAATTTTTTTCCTCCATCAAGGGGCATAGTCTGTCACAAATAAAAGGATCACAAAATTGTAATCGGAAACGACACGACTGGCCAAACTCCACATAAAGAGAATTCTTATGTACGCCGATTTTTTTTTTAGTTGTGACAATAAAATAGAACCTGAGACAAAAGTACGAATGGAACTGACTTGATTCTCGCATGAGGAAGAAAGGCATATTAGGAAAGTCAAAATACAAAATTTGACAGCAGCAAAAAATTTCCAGCAAAGCATATTCATTTCCAATTTAATAAAAAAAAAAGTCTTCGAGTCATCCTCAAAGAAGCTTAATCAAATTCGGTAGAAAAGGTCAAACTCCCATAACTCTTTGAATTGAAAAATTAAAGAGCGATATTGTGGATAATCCGCACTTATTAATTTACCCTAGTGAAATGAGGTGACGACGCTTGCAAATCTGAAATATTTTCGCTGCCTTCCAGTACAGAAAATCAATCGCTGAACATTACTAATGAAAAAACTCACCAATCAATTAGGAATGTGAATTTCGAGTAAACGAAAAACAAAAGAAGCTCAACCAACGATTACAGGTAATACTCGTATGACGGAGTCCGATCCGATATTTCTTGAGGCGGAAACACATCACAACCGATATCATGATAATACAGGTCTGATCGCATCACCAGATTATAAACAAATACGATTTTATTCATACAATTCCAGATAAACTCTGATCCACGGACAGAAATTATAAAACGATCCCCGTGGTCACATGCCCATGCGATTTTTGACTATCATCGAGACATCACTGAAATTAGGAAGAACAATTAAGGCCGCGAAATTCGAAATCTTTCCACGCGACAATCGGATTCGCTCAAGTGGGAAGCTCCCTGAAACGGATCCCTATCGCCGCGGACACAGACGAAAGGAACGACTCAGGAAATGAGCGGAGGGAGGGGGTGGGGGGAGGCGGGGATACGAAGCGATTAAGCCCGCAGCTCCCCCTTCCCCACCCGAGTGTCCGAGAGAGCGCTCCGCAGGGAAGATGCAAAAAAGGCAACGAAAGGAAGGAAGAGAGGGGGTGGGAGGGGACTGGGTGGGTGGGGTCGGGACGAGGGCTTCCAGTGGCCCGAGCGGGTGACTACTGTCACCCCTCTCGCCGGGATGGAAGTTCCCCTCCCACGCGCGCTCCCACGGGAGCCGCTGCTCCACAAACGGTCTCACTCGGATACAGGATGCGTGGGAGGGCGACGGGCTTTCCCGAGAGGGCGAAGCTAGAAGCAACGTTCCAACGGCAGCGGGTGCGGCGACGCCATCGAGGCAAAATCCACCGTGCCGCCAGCGTTTCGGCCGTGCGACTTGGTTGTTACTTAAAATAAAAAAAATCGGAACTTAAAAGAATGGCCAAAGGGAGTTTTTTCGAGAGACCGCGTGTTGTTGTTCGTCGTTAAATGCGTACGATCCGCGTCAACGCCCTTGTCGCGCACCTCAACTACTTCAGGAGGTGAACACCAGTTGACTGACTCATATGCACGATGCGGTGAAATGGCCACGAAGAAATGAGCAACGATTCGATTTCCTCAAATGAATTTCTGAAGGACACAAGAAACTCATTGCGTTGCTTGGCTTGATTTTTAGACTTGGATGATCAGACGTTTGGAGGCCGAAATGCACCCCATGCGCTTGGTGCGGGAAAGGCGCCTTGGTGAGTGCACAGTTCCATTTATAAAAATAAAAACAGAAAAAACGAACTTCAAAAACAAAAACCTTTATCGATAAATGCTTTCATTTTCCAAAGGAAATACACACGTAAATTGATTCACTGAAAAGTGCAAAAATCAGGATACTTTCCAACAACTATGAGCGGATGTAACGGCAGTCTGAAAAAAAATCTACAATTAAAAAAGTTGCACTAAATTACCATATTTCACCCATGCATGGTAGGTAGCTAGGTAGCGAAGCGATTATATTGTGCGGTTACTATTGGAAGTGCCTCACGTTCGAATCTGAGAGAACTCAGAATACGTCAAGCTACTGAGTTCAAGATGCGTGACCTGAGGAACAAAATCTTCCTGATACATCAATTGCGGCAAGGGGAAAGAAATGTCCAACCTACGCATAGAAATTCACATCAAATATAAACACAAAATTTTGCGCTGGTCCCCTATACCCAACTGATACGCAGTCAATGAAAATCATTTGATTCTGATATAAAGTAATCTCTCAATTTTATTACTAGACGATTTATCCGTGTCTGGGTTATCACAATCGTTATATAGAGATAGGCACAGTTAACTATGTTTATCTATCGCTGAATTATTTCCTTCTAGCAATGCATTCACATGAAACAATAACTAAAATGATAAACTATATCACGTAGTGGGATAGGAGGTTATCGAGAACGTTAGCATCGTGGAAGTAAAAATGTATTTGGATTGAAGTTGTTCGCTTTGATTTCCCTGAGCCTCACTAAGTTTATCATTTTTTGGTGCTCCCTCTCCCCAACAATTTGCACATGCAAGTCACCAGTATTGCCGCTCAATTACAATGACAAGATTGCGAGTCGAGATTTAAAAAAAACACATACACACGACAAATATTCCATGGCTCCGTTTTTGAACATCCAAATGCCAGCCGTGACGAAGAATGAACGTAGGAAAATAAAATTACATCCGCCATTAAACACATTTGCGCCTTTGTTCGCGGGTTGATTGCCCGCTGTGTCACTTCAAGTGAACCGTAAAAACCTCGGATCAAAATACCTATAGCATTGGATTTCACTTTCATGGCCAATAAAAAAATAAATAAAACGGAGGCCATTTCCATCCGGGATAAAAATAAAAGAACTCTCAAACTTTTTCCTGACCGATCAAAATGGCTGTATGTAAGTGAAAGCGAATTTAATTTGGCCATTTACAACAGCAAAAACACCAGAGCTCGTTCGATAACCTTTCACAATGGGGTCGAGTAGCCAACCCTTTTAGATACCCCATGCGGGGTGCCCCAGGGTTTTAATAGAGGTAGCGGTGTGCGTTCAAAATAATATATACCTAATACACAATGTGTATGTATCAGTAAAAAATAAATAAATAAATATATATACACACACTACTCTTCCTTCTAAAGAAAGTGGTTGCGGAACCACCGAAAATTCAAAATACATTGAAGCGTTTTATTTTTTGTTTCTATATGCATATATAAATGTATACATGTGCGCATTAAATACATATCGGCGAGCGAGAAAACGCAACTTATGTCACGGGATGGGGGTAATTTATAAGTCAACCTCGCTCATATCCATAAAAACCAACAAGCGCTTCAGATCCAACTTTTGAAGAGGATATTTCTCACCTCGGGACACACACTTTAAGGGATTCGGGCAACCGTGTAACTGCGCCCCCGCTCGATGAAATACTATGGACTACGCGCGACTTATTTGAAGAATTTTAGTTCTAAAATGAAGAGGTCGACTATACCAACGCCTGCAATTGAAACAGTTCTAGATAACCCCAATACTGTCGTTAAACATTTTACAGTGCCCTGTGATCACGAGAAATTGAATCTTTTTACCACATCCTCATGAAGAGCAAGTTTGTGAAGATGAGAGATTTTTATAATTACGAGGATTTTTATAATCTCGTGGATCAGGAGTCACATACATCACCAATCATGATTTAGAGCGTCAACTTTACAATGGAAAACGGTAAAAATACATTTTTTTAACCCACCCAAATCAATCCGAAGGTTTGTGTAGTCCTTACATCAAAAAACTATTGGAATATTTGTAAACATGGTTTCGAAATTATTAACACACACTTTTATTTGATAACTATGTTAACAAACTCAAACCACCTACGATACAGTAAAAAAACCTGTAGTCATTCACGGTAGCCAACGTTGGGGTTTATAGGAAATAATTAGGTGTTTCGGCCTCTCTATACTAATGATTAAATTAAATATGGCTTCCAGAAGGGATTCCCGCACAATAACTCACTAAGGGGACTCAAATTGTACGCCTTTAATACCATCCATAATTTTAATGAGTTGAAGAGACGCAAAATGAGAACGTGAACGATTCAACTCTCATCAAGTTAGCATATTACATTAAACGTATGCCCCCATACCCCCGCCCTTTAGATACTTGGAAAAAAGGCATCTTAAATCGAAGATAATAAAAATTGAACACGAAAAACAATGTATTAATTAAGGATAATATTATTTCAATCGGGCAATTATATGTGAACTGCAAACCCACTTGTCACCAACACGTCAGTGGGCAACAAAATGCGACCGTTTTACTAACTGGCGTAGCTACGTCTACATGGTACCCTGCAAGCCATCACTAGGGTGTTTGGAAGGGGGCGTTTCCCCACCAGGCATGCGCTGTCAAATTAAACACTTCTCGAATGTCAGCGATAAATGGGGAACTTATAAAATGCAAGCGATGGAAGAACATTATGCCGACAGCTTAACAACAACAGATGACATCCATGACCACACAACAGTCCGAAAATGCTAACTTTGGAGCGACAAATGAAAAGAAGGCGTTCAGATTGTTGTCCGTAGATTATATACGAGTAAGTCACCAAAATTTAAAAAAATAACATACCACCGATAACTCCCAAAAAAGTCACATTGAGTATTTTCTGCCTATATATACATATATTGTCTTTAAGGCCAATGGGACTCTAATTCACTTTATACATCACCCTCGTATTACGCACTTTTTGAAATGATAGTTACACCCAATCAAATCAGATATATCCAGTAAATAGAATTAGCTTTACAGGAAAGGGATTCATCAGTGACTCCAGGAGAAATTTACTAACAACGAGCATTCACATCAAAACCAATAGGCTATTTCGTCGCGTTACGTCGTATTTTTAATTCAATTACATTTTTTAAATTAAGCATTAGTAAATGTAAACGGCTGGGTAACACGGAATCGGCTGTCGAGAAATTTAAACCAAAGATATTTTTTTATAACCGGCCCTTTAACACCTTTACCTCACGAGCGTCATGAAAACAATGGATTTTCTCCACACAAAGGGCTCCCGACCTCGGCGCGAAACCCCCTCGTGTCGTCACGCCCCGCCAGTGAGGACACTGCTACCTCAACACCTTTCTGCCCGACGGTCACCCCACCCGCATCATAACCATCGCCACCACAACACGCGCCGACTTTTGGCTGCCCCGGGCACCGGAAGCGAGACGCGTTTGCCCATATCAAAACCTTCCTTCCCTCGCCTAAACCCCCACCCAACGTTTTTCTCCCCAAACCGATCTCGCCATCTCCCGTGACCTTCTCCGCCCCCCCCCCTCAAAACAACCTCTCCTTCCTCCCTCTCCGCCCACCCGGCATGGTCACGTCCCCCTCCACCCCCGTCACGCGTGCCACTCTCTCCCACACCTCCGACCAAATAAATCTCAGATTTCACCCCGAAAGGGAGGGAGAGGAAAAAAGCGAGGAAAGCGACGGTTTCTTCACCCCGCAAAGGTCCGTGCCGTCGGAAGGGAGGCGTGGGAGAAGGGGGCGGGGAGGAGGTGGAAGAGGGAAGGGGCCCCCGATGGGTG
>LYUA01000145.1:755977-770581 GCA_002093875.1 Calopteryx splendens
AAACCCCCCCCCCATCACCTCGAATGACCATCGAACGAGACGCGCCACGATGTTCTCGGGAAATTGACGAATCTCCCGAATGCAAACTTCAGTGCCCCTCATCCCACGCCGATCGCCAACTGAGTGACTCATCCTAGAGAGAGCAAGCGAGAGATAAGGTTATCCCCTATCCCCTCTATGAGAGAGGGAGAGCTTTTGACTCACCCCGACCCTCGCTCCTCCCCTCCCCCTTCTCCCCCAGCCACCCCCTCTAACGACTCCTCCGAAGCCTAGGGTTTCCCGCAGAGTATATCCACGCCCACCATCTCCCCGTCGGCAATTCCCCGAGCAGGTTTTCTTTACGGGGAAACTGAGCCGGGCTCGCTCTAGTAGGTTTACCCCCGAAGACTCAGCTCGTTTGATTCCTGGGATTTCTTTTTTCCCCGAATTCTTCACGCGCTTACGTAATGAAAAGGACGAATTGATAATGCTAAAATAATAAGTTTCATACCCGTGTGGAATTGAAAATCCAAAAAAAAAACGTCGAAATGAGTGGAGTCGCTGAAAATGTCTTCAAACTAAAAGTGTTCCCGTATTATTTGAAATGATTTCTCATCTTTCGGATTCAGAAATCCATTTGAAAGAACCTTGCGACAACAGTGCGAATGAAATCTGACTTTATCTAATTCCTCAACTTATACCTTCGGCGATGCTTTGCGAATTTCTGCCGAACGTTTACCAACTAATGCGGAAATAACTTCTTACATTTTTTATGACATTTTCTGCAACCCGTGCTTGCAACCCCAAGTTTATTTATCAGTCATATAGCTTATAGTTTATAAGTCATATTTTCCGTTTTTTTTCAAATTTTCATTGTTGAAAATATTTTAGGACAAGATTTTCATTCCTCAGTAAATCCTCATTCATTACATCAATTGCGAGCAAATTTTGAAGTCAACGAAACTTACAAAAGACAATTTTCTAGGTTAAAAAAGCTATTATTCATATAGATTCTAACAAGCCATGTTTTAAATGGGGATGTTACAACTTCCTACGTTCCTCGTGGGAAGTTGCAACATCCCCATTTAAATGATCTCTCTTATGAATGAGCTTGGGGCCTATACGTTTTCATTTCGTCGTAAAAATTATAATATGAAGTAATATTTATAGCAAAGATAACATAAATACACATACCTCCTTTGATTTATGCCTATGTAGGAAAATGTATACCTAGGAATAAATTTATATTTGTGTTATCATAGCTTGCGTCGGCTTGCAGGATAATATGCAGAAATAGGTGATCAGTAAAAATAGTACTGTGGAATAGTACGTTTTCTATTTATTTAAAGATGAATATTGAAAACTTTCACGAAGTGATGCCGGTATCAGTTAATTTTACTCTAAATGCTATGGGTGGTGACCTAAAACCCTCTGCCATACACCCTGTGGAAACTCAAAAATTTTATTTAATTAAAAAATAAAATTTTGGAAAAAAAGTTTCGTTTATCTTTTATTTCCTTTGGGAGGCAGTTAAATAGTAGAAAAATAGGAGAAAAAACTCCAATACTGACAGACTCAAATACTCTTTCTTCCCCCGCACGATAGGCGATCACAACAAAACCCAGGTTGAATATTCCAATATCAATCAATCATCGGAGAACCTAATTGTAATCTGACATGCCTATTACAAACACATCACATTCACCAATTCACATTGACATACTAAAAGACGCTGTCCTAAAATCCCTGCCACAAGTCCCCAAGGCGGCTTACAGCGTAAAACGTAGATGTAGTTGATTCACAATCGGATGGTCTTAATTCAATTTCGGTCGACGGACAAGTAGAGGGAATCCTTGGCCTTCCCTTCTTCCTCCCTCACGCGCTTCAGCGTCCAGATCACCGTTATTTTCACTCTATTTTAATAAAGTATTACTGTGGTAAATATGAATACTCGGCATTTTCTTCCAATTTTTACCCTCATGCCTAAATAAAATCCCCTTGGAGACTTGTGATACCAGAAACTGGAATACATACCTATCCGGGGCTAAAAAAAAACAAACAAACAAAAAACTACTGTCTTTGATCCATTCGGAAGACCCGAAATCGTCCCGTTACCTTCCGTTATAAACGACTTTTTCCTAGAGTGCATTGATTATAATATATTAAAATCATTTTGGTTATAAAAGCCGCACATATTATTTAAAAAAATAATACTCTCCATTTGAGAAATTTGGATGCGATTTCTAGAGTGTTCGTGAAGACGCAAAGTTTTAATGTCGGTTTACTTACTAGCAGGGATTGGTTCGCGGAATTGATGTGCAGTGTAACTAAGATAAGGACAAAAACAAGATCAGAAAAAATCAGAACGATAGTTTCCCTGCCTACTGGAAAATGAAATATATATTCTTATTTAACCCTCTCAGAAGGACGTCCAGCTATGAGAAAAATATTTTTTCTAGATATCATTATTGAAAAAATGTTTTCCACCCGTGTCCATTAAATGAAATTACGCAACGGTGATAGGATTCATTTAAAATCAGTTTATATTAATGCCGCGGCATAAATACATAGTCGCTTTGCTATTCTAGTAAGTATTGCGGTCTGCAGAAAAGCCTTCAAAATACGGAGGGAGACTTTTATTAATAACCCCTAGACCTTGTGACAGTCGTGATTTCATAATACAAAGAGAGAAGAGGGCATTCGATTGAAAATTCTCAATCTCGACCAAAACTGTAAAGTGTACTTAGTTTACTGTAAACTACTAGTGGGTTCGATTCCATCAGGTACTGCTTAAAATAATTGCTAAAATTAGATAATATATTAAAATAATACTACATTAATACCTAACGTTCCAAACAACCCGTACGGGTGAATTTGCTAATACGAATTATTAGTTTTGATACAGTCATTACTCTGCAATAATAATTAACGAGTTGATTTGAGAGAACAGCGTGTATTTTGGGTGCATTATTCTAAAATTACTTTTCCGCTCTGCTCACTACCGTGGAAATCGAAATTTTATAAAAATGACCCTGTCACGCGAGAAAATAGTGATTTAAAATGTAACTCTATTGTTATGGTTGCACTTGTTAACGCTTCTGGAAAATCAAAGAATTGCCCTTAAAAACGAAGCTGTTTAAGCGCTAAGTGTTCACCAAACCAAGTTCCACCGTACACAGCAAACATTTTCTTAATTAGTTTATGATAAAAAATAATAATGTCCTGCCAGTGCAGCAATGATATTTTCCACGAGTTATTTTTTGGCAAAAACAAAACATATCCCTATGATGTATCAATAAATCTTCGATCCTTGTCAGCGTGGATTATATTTGATTTTACCTGGACTCATCAATGGATTTAAAGACTCATAAAAGGTCCTTCCACCTCCATCAAATGATCCAATATCACATTCATATTATACTTTTAGCTCCTCTAATTTAACAGCGTAGAAAGAGTCTCCAGATAATATACAATATTGAATATTGTTTTTTTTTTATCGTGGAATGAGACGTTAAGTAATGGTTTGTTTGAATGGAAGCCGAAACGCGCTCAGAAAACGGAGGGGAACGAATCCGGCCAAATGCACCGGCCGAATTCGTTCACAATCTATAACCGCTTTCCCAACTGAGCGAAGCGAATCTAATCCGCTTTCGACCCTCTTCGCAAAAACCAGCCCGAGGTAAGGTTTAAAAAAAGAAGGAGGCGCGTAACAAAAAGTCACCGCTTCAAAACGAATCCGACAAAACATCCATTCTATAGAAGGACCACGTACGAGCCATTGTTTCTCGCCTTTTTGACGCCTAATGAGCGGACCTTGGCAAAGGAAACAAACGCATTCGATTTCCTATACGCACCAAGCCAACGAATTCGTTTGGTGGGATATCCCTAGATTCGTTGGGTATCCCTGGATGTGTACCGCCTCATATACGTACATCCACCCGCCTCAGGCTGGTCCCTGTCGCTTCCTCGGCCAGCCGTTTTGATTGTTTAATTCTTTGACCCCATTTCCATCCGAAATATTCCTTCAAAACAAAACCGCCAAGCCCAACTCCAAAACCTTCCGCATTACTTGAACGTTTTCGATTTAAGAGCTGCTTTCCCGATCCGCGATTAGACGTAAATTTCGGACGGGGCAGCCAAAGCCAACATTAGAGCAACCAAAGCTTACATATCGGCAGTGATCGTGACGAAGAAACGGAGAAAATGTTTCGGATGAAAGCATTAAATGGGCGTCCATTGATTCGTAAATAATATTCATACTTGAAGGATGCTAGTTATGGCCCTTGTACCAATGGGATTTCAATAAGCCCATTTTGTTTTGTCATTAAGGCTACCAGTGGCAGCACCACCAGGGCTACACATCACCCCATGGCCCAAGAAAGTACTCGAATCCGCGACATGGTTGGTTGATCGGGGACAAAAAAAAACTTTGTACCTTTCCCACGACACTCTTCATTCCTACATGTTATAGCACATAAAATACATGTATTATGGCTAAATGAATCTCCTCAATCGGCGTATTGTAATACGTCTTCGTCAAACAATTTAGGTATGGGCTTAGCAGTAGGGTCCAATCATACTCGTTTTTATCCTAAAATAATCCAAAAATATATAAATTTCTTAAATCCGTACAAGTATACCTAAGTATTAAAAACCCACACGACGCTTGATAGTAAGAACGTAGCAGATTCTCCAGTGGGTACTCGGTTAAGGGGAAAAAATTCACTAATTTAGACTTAAGGCCCTCAAAGGGGTTGAATTTAACCCTTTAGCACAGTAGAAAGATTTCTTTCTTTTGGAAACTCGATAATAGGTGGACCCAAGAGCCATTTACACTTCCTAGCTTACGAAGTCTTTAGCGTTGAGAAATTTACTGCTTGTAGCCGTTTTAGAGTATGCAATTCCATTCCAATACCTGGACAGTATACAATACACTTGACTTGTGCACAGAAGCCCAACTAAAATTACCTCCACTCTGCGAAGCATTCAATAGTTGTCACCTCAATACCTTGCGGTGCATTTTATAAGCGCCAACCATCCTATTCTAAATTATATAAATAACCAACCTATCCTAAAGGAACGGATTAGAAATGTATATTTCTCATTATGCTTGATAAGTGAAACTTTATTCTCAGCTACGATACAGTTACATTTAGTTCCACGTATTAATTTCTTCATTTTCCACTGAGACTGACTCAATTACGCAGATAGAATTACTTTCAACGACGCAGGTATTCAATATTTCTCGGTCCCTTGTTGAAATAATATTAAGCAGCCTGCTTGCCATTTTTGTAACATGTATACTATGTGGCAGTGTTCCAGCGCTACTTGAACAGTATACTCCAGAAAAACATTTTAGCCGTATCAAGAGCTAAAATTCTTTTCAGAGCTCTATTATGTACCTAAACCCTGTTTTCTTACTTTATAACCTGAGAGAGAAACAGCAAATTTGAAAAGAAATTGGAGTGAACGAAAAAGTAAGGAAATAGAGATGTGCTCTATATTGAGAGCAGGCGGCAGTGATTAGCTGTGGTGGAAGCAGATAAGAAGCGACAATAAAGAAAGGCTGTAAGACAAGGTTGTTCATTATCGTCCTTGATATTCAATGGGTACATGGAGAAGGAAATTAACGAGACCAAGGAAAATAAAAGAGCTTGTGTACGAATACGCGGAGAAACGACGTGTGCTGCGATTCGCAGAAGACAGATTTTATTGAAGAATACCTGACATGGATACTGCCTAGTAAGGATAAGGGGATGAAGAAGTACCGGAAAATAATCTCAAAATAAGACTAGGGAATGGCACAGAGGAACAATTGGAAGAGTTTTGCCGTTTAGGCAGTAAGAACACTAGCACTAATGAAGAAAGAGGGATACAGTAAAAACGACAGGGATGGCGAAGAAGGCTTTCCATCTGAAGATAAAACTAATACATATGGGCAAATCTCAGGCATAAGGAAGCGCTTCATTAAAACTTAAATATGGAGTTTACTATTGCCTTGAGAAGATAGGAGCAGCAGAGAAAAGGTTATAGAAGATGGAAGTGAGATGTCACCGAAGAATGGCGTAAATAAAATGGAGAGACAGAGTAACATATGAAGAAGTAGATATTTCGAAGAGCGAGAGACACTTATTAAGGAGAAGATTGAAACTAATTGGACACATCCTGAGACATGGTAGGTTGCTGAAGGCTACAACTGAAAGAAACATGGGACAATTTACACGTGACAGGGCAGTTTGGAGGGATGCTACAAACCAAAACTCGCATTGATATCCCGTGATAATGATGCCTACAGCTTAAAGAAGGCATTTGACCTGATGGGCCACGCTAATATACTGTTCCTACTGCTGATAATAATTTAAAATACGTAAATGGAATTTGCAGGAGGATGTGGGATTTGGTAGTAGTTGTTTAAAATAATGCTTCATATTACTTAAGTATCTATTTCATTTCGGCCACAAAGGTTTTTCTCCTCATGCCCACTTTCTTGTTCCAGTTTCAATTAAATATTTTTTTTCATGAAATACTTGAGATCGCGACCAAAGGTAGGGAAGTCGTGTGTATCCTTCTATACATAATAAGATATGCTAATGATGAGAACAGCATTCATTTCATGAGTCTATTGGAGAATATGGCAGTGGTGTGGGACTATCATGAATAGGTACGGCAGCTGACATATTCTCCAATAGGCATTTTTTATGATACTTGTACATTTTCCAAAAATATTTCAAGTACAAGAAATTAAATGAAAAATTCTCCCTACACCGTGTCGTCAAATGTCCCTCGTTCACCTGGTATAGGCACCGATGAGTAATTAGATGAGAACTGAAAGATGCGACTCTAATCAATCCCTAGATGTACACATTTAAACGAACCAAATGAGACCAATAACATTATGTAAATGCTTCGAAACTTTCGTCAAAATCCAAGGGCAATTGAAAAAAGTGAAATTTTAGACATTTGCTAATGCTTAAGTAATTTTAAAAATTTACTGATTTAGCCTCACCTATTTTCTAATTGCATACCAATTTCTCACTGAAAATAAAAAAATATTTAATCATTTCTAACGGGCTTAATTGCCGAGCCATTCCTTTGCATATCAGTCTTTCGGAGTTCGAAGACTATCCTTCAGATTTCGAAAAGAATTCTTCTTTTATCTTCGGATCATTTGGAGCCTGATGGATAGCGGCGAAACCGTTGACCACACAAAAGAACTACGCTAGTTTATGATAGCATCATTTTCAAATACCTATACAATGCGCACACCATGTTTACTCGCTAACAATTCCAGATGATTCCATTCTGGGTGCACGTAAATTGTTACATGAAGTCTGAATGTGAGTAGGATCAGAGAGGTTGCTGTCATATCGTTGGTTGAATTGGCGTGCGATTATATCCTGAAGAGGGTAGGCGAAGTTCACGGCATATATTTATCTTCCGATAAATATATGCCGATCCGATATTTATCTTCCGATCTTCCGGCTCGATATTTATCTTCCGAAATGGCTTGAAATAATTGAAATTTAAAACAGCGATGCCACTTTATCTTGCTGTTGAACGAATTTGTAGGAAAGTAGGAAGTTCTAGTTGCTACGAGCTCTTTTCTCTTCATAACTGATGCTGGTGGGACATGGCTTTACCCACTGACAAGAAGACGACGTGACACTTGGTGGCCTCCCCTCTTGCGCTTTTCGCATTCACTGAGTGATGGATAAATGGATCTAACAGATGGACTTTGGACTGACCGAATATCCAGACGAACCCTTCACACCGCTCCGAATACCCTCATTCACTCCAATATCGCATCACTACCGACGCTATTTTGGAGTGAGATCTCCCGCCATTTGCATGAAAGGGGCGCTCTTAAATGGACAAATTATTGTTCATTGGAAGTATCATGCAACCAGGGGTCTGGAACCAAAACTGTTCAGCGTATACGATGGCAAGGAAGGGGTTTCACGCTTCCAACTTCCCCCTCACCAAAATGTTGGATAATTACGCAAGTCTCAACTTTTTACATACTTACGTACGTCGGAGTTCCTCCGACTGGAACATTCATTGCATCAATATCCGAGTTACTTAGAAGTACGTAATTCTGCACGTTATAACATGGAAACCGTCGACGTTAGTTGTCCATTTAATTCGTGTCCGCAAGTATCGGGATGCGATGTACTCGACTAAGGTTTGGACCAGGTACCCGTTGATTTATCTGGCCTGCTCAAGCCTTTGTGGGACACTCCAGATGTGCGCCGAGAGAGAAGTTTACACAACCGGTTGTTATGACTAGTAAAAATGGGGTCGTGTGCGGTGAAAGACTCGGTCATTTGTATTTGCACATTCCGATAGGCGCGCGAAAATTAATTCGGTATCTACAGCAACTAGCACATTCGCATAATAAAATCAGAGCAGTCGTCCAACGCACCAATTTCAACCGACTTCAACGTCGCGACGCGTATATCGACGCGTCTTTCAGACACCCCCACAGTGCTTCGCTCCGTGCCTGAGACTAATAGACCCAATAATTTTCTTTTCGTCTTTTAATGATGAAGTGTGCTGACCTTTACGAAAATGTTTCACTGAACGAGCGACCATCTTGGTGGAACTTGTTAAACAGAATATATACTTTTTTTAAGCCGTTACAAACATATAATTTGTTTATAGTCATATTCTTTTATTCGATGTGTCGTGGTTATCACGTAGCCGTTATATTCCAAATGTATTAATGTATCGTGGATGTAATTAAAAGAAAATCAACTACTTTCTAGACATCATGGCACGAGTTATTGAAGCCTAAACATGGAAAAGTAATTCTGATAAAATTAAGAACATGAGAATATCGCCCCTGACGTTCGTGATCGAAAACAACTTATTAAGTTTGGATGATGCTTCTTTGTCCGTAAAATATCATTAGGCATTTCTGGAATCCGACGATTCAGTCAACATTCAAAGGCATTGGCATAGTCAGGGAGGCTTAGTAGGCTATAGGCCCCCCATGACATTTTAAAACAAGAATAGTAGGCTAAGTTGAGAACTATTGGTAATTTAATGAAAAGTGCAATTAACATTTGAGCTCAAAAAAATACTGACAAAATGAAATACCAATAAAACAATTAATAAATTTATCACTAACACTTTTGGACAGGAGAAATAAAATCTTCAGGTAGAGTACAGTTGGCAGCAAAGAGTCAGCATTAGCCCCTTCCCCACCCTGAACTTATTTTCTGGTTACACCACTGTCTACAGGCAATCAATTATGGAGTTGCACAGCATATTTTTGTGCTATTTACATTCAGTGTGCTCTTACTATTTCATGTAATAAATTTAGGGAATTATTGTTTTTCGAGATGACTATTCACTCAATCCTCCAAAGTGGACCAAATTGTGATATTCGAACCAAGAGAATATGGTCGCATGATTTATTTAATGTGGAATTGCCTCTTCTGAACCAAATATCCCAAAACAACTTAAGCCATTCCCAGGATATGTGACTTTCTGACCAAATTTCCAGTACATAAGATATGCAAATGGGAGGTGCAGAGAAACTGGTCCATGCCATGTAATTGCTTGAAATTTCAAGTGCCATTTATCCACATACCTGTTTTCCACCATGTATCTATCATTGTATCCCATTAAAAGCTTTAATAATTTGGTAAGCTACACATATAAGACACGATACTTGATATAAAACAGTTGTTGAAGATAAAGTTAATGGGAATAAATGCAAATGGAAAATCTGAATGAGACTGGTGAAAGAAATAATGACAGATGCCAAAACAAAGAAATATTATCATGATGATATCATCTTTGGGAAAAAAGCTAGGTGATAAATTCATCAGTAAACGGTTGGATTTCAATGGGTGATAACCTTCCTGTGATAAATTGTAAGTATCATTTAGTTGCCAACTACTGGACTACAGTAGTAATATGCAATTAAAATTAAGTAATAACTACATGGCAATAGTCATCCCAAATAATGATTGTTCATTAGGCTTTTTTCATTAGTTCCTCGGTAGTAATTTTCCTTAATTGAAAGACAGGAAGAGGTTGGGAAAGAGGGGAAACGAATAAGCCAAATAAATTCTAGGTTTGACGATAAGAACTCTGCAAAGTATAAAAAATATATGTACAATTGAGGTCCTTACACAAAGCCACTGCTGGAAATGGTCTTAAAAAAATAAGAAGTAAAATTAGAAGAAATAAGAAGTAAAAATTAAAGAGCTCCAACTTGGTGGATGAATTTATTTGTGATGAATTATAAGATAGGCACATTTATTTTATTCTAAATGGTGGGTCATTCATGAATTTTCTTTGTATATTTACTTTCATTTATGAATATTTTGGACTTGTTTCAATGCCATGTACCAAGACCAAATGAAACCAATAGAAGTATCATAACTATTGTGCACACATTCCATTCCGATTTGTTGACTTGAAGATCCAAGGGTCCCCATAGGGATCAAGCCAAAGCGACATGTAATTTGTGCTGCCATAGCACCCTCTCCTAGAGCACAGGAGTGAAGCTATGCCTAATGCATTAGATTTCTTCTTCATTGGTATCCCTCTCCATTGGGCTCCTATACCAATGGTGGGGAAACTATGACCACGGGCTTGATGGTCAAAAACTCCATGAAACAGGTCACCTGCAAAAAATTATTTTTACAGTTCCCTCGAAGTTTATACTTCATGCATTGCAACTGGACCTACTGCTATTTTTTAGACTTCCCTGAACCAAAAGGTTTTCACACCATTAAAAATGGAGCCTAGTCAAATACTTGGGTCCATTGAGTTGTGAGAATGAGAATTAACTGGCAGATTTTTAGTCGTGGGTGGATAAATTAAGCTGGAAAAATAAGAAGAAGAAACAAAGAAAAGCTAAATGGGGTTATTTGTCTTGCATTCATTTCCCCTGCACCAGATTAGATGTATGAATCCTTTATAGCCTGGTGTAAGGTTCAGAAAAATACAGCAAACTCACAATAAATATAATAAGTTTGAAAAATAATAGACATGTGCTATATGTAGCAGTAAAATTTCACTTAAATAAAATAAGAAATCAAATTAATCATTAAAAAATAATAAGTTCAGTAAAAACTGAATTATTGTGATGCAATAGGGGGGTTGGAATTCATGACATTTGAATTGCGGTGTTAATTGAGCAAGTCACTAAGTAATATGGGTAACAGTTTAGGATTAGATGAAATATTTTTTGCCATAAAAAGGGGGTATTAATGTGTTATATTTATTGGTATTATTATTATTATAGGGACTATGGATGTGTGTTAAGGATAGATATTGCTGACAAACCATGAGAATGATTTCAACGGTAGCCATAAATCAACTGTGAATGCACATTTTTTTGCATAATCCCTTACCTACCTATCATGATCCATATTCTTTCAATGGGCAAAGATCAAAGTTGTATTCCAAACTCTGCCTGAATTCATAAATGTTGAAAACATTAAAGTTTTACAAAAACAAATAGGGGCTATATGCAAAGAAATTCCTTATATCCTTGGTTTGTCAGCAATATCTAAATCCACATCCATAGTCCCTACAACACACTTATACACCCCTCTATATGGATAAAAATATCTCATGAAATCATAAACTATTATCCAAATTACTTAATGACTGGCTCTGTTAACACAATTAACTCGGCAAATCCATCCAAATATCATGATTGTCCCTTCTCAGTATTGTAAAGGTCTGGAAAAACAACTGATGAACCATCACTCAGCGTCCTCTCAATTGTCTCTTGTAAGAATGAGGAATTGATCAAGTATTTTCTACATCAGGGCTATACAGACATTTTTATATCAAGAACTGCTTTTCTGTTTACTTTGAATCTTCTTCCACCCCTCCACATTGCAAACATTCAGTTTTTAAAGGCATATCCAATAATCTACATGGATACAAAATCTACAATGGATATTTAAGGTTCAGATGAAATTCTTTCTTTTTTTAAGTTTAAGATACAAGTTAAGAAAAATGACATGAAGTTTTACTCAATTCAGAAAATAATCGCTATAAGGGAAGGACCTTTATTCCATGCTTGCTGTGAACACTCATTCATTAAAATGCAGAAACATTGGGAACCATTTGTAATCTCTCAATAAACTCAACATAATATATAATTCTATGGAAATGAGTAAATTAATAAAAAGAGAACAAAAGTAGAGGGCTAGAGGAGAGCATCCAACTTTATTAAAAAGAAACTTAGGATTCAAGTATATTTTTAAATGGGGGTTTAAAAATAAATTGGTCACACTAAAATCTGGAAGAATTTTTTTGAAAGCACAGCATTGAAAATTAGGCAGCAATATATATCAATTCTGAAATATTCTCGGTTGAACATTTGCTTGATTGCTGTAATTATTTCATTAAGTTTCATGAAAAGTGGTGATCTAAAATCATGACCACTTTTCATAAAAATTACCAGTAATTCTATTACCTCTTTCGTTGATTGTGGAATCATATTAAATCCTTAATTCTACATTAAATTTTTTTACCAGGGTTTCTTGGGTAATTTTATAAAAAGTTATTAATGGGAAAAAAGCATGTATTTAGTAAGAAAACATGAGTCATCTCACTGTTCAGGCAACTAAAAGGTCTTGTAAAAATAACTGTTTATTGCTTGATTATATTACCTCAATTATGAATAAAATGTATAAGTTAATTATTAACATCTTTAGCATATTTTCTTACTTCAACAATACTCAAATCCAGAGAACATAATTTATTATTATAGCCCTCTCATATAATAAATACCAATGAGAGTACATCCATAACAACAAAATTTCATTGTTAGGTCAAGTCTTAAAATTTCATATGGCTTTGACAGTTTTTTTTCTGGGATAAAAAAAGATTTTATTGGTAGTGCTGTGTAGCTTAATTAATTCCTTGGGACTGTAGCAATGCTGGTCAATATGAACATTCAGTGAATGTCAGATTGAAAGAGCATGAAAAGGCTATCAGGAAGACGGATTGGTACCCTTAGGCTCTTGCTAAGCCAATGTGCTGAAGAGGATCAATTTATCAACAACGATGAGACAAAATTTCTATCGAAAGCATGTACTCTCCTAGAATAATCAGGAAAGAGATAGAAATTTATAAGCAACCAGATAATCTCAATAGAGACAAGGACTGTCAGGCTCCATTTGTATGGAAAAGAATCTTAAAAAAATTTTAAAGAATAATGGTCATTGGACTTCATTCATGTAATGGCCATATTTAAGAGGAGGTGAACAAATAAAATCTTTCCATTCTTAACTGATGAAGCCATCAGAATAGTTAGGGAAATCTTGCATACCTACTAATACAGCTGCACAACATTATGGAAAAAATATTTTTTATTCCAGTAATGGAATGCCGTGAAAAATTTAGTTTGCTTTCTTTCTGCATGCAATTTGCTGTTTGTTTTGAACATCACTATACTAATTTCAACTTCAATGCTGGAAATAAGCACTATACAAATTTGACACAACTCCTGGACATTATTATAGTCATTTTCATAAAACTGGAATCCTGAAATCCTGTTATTTTTAATAGATGATAAATTCATCTCCATTTATCAGTTTGATGAAAATACATAATTTATCAAAAAATGGGGGTGCAGAAATCCAGTGGATAGAGTGCTGAGCTAACTGGAGGGCCCGGATTCGATCCAGGTGATTGATGCCTCTGGGCACCCTCAGCTTCACCCAAGCTGTGTACCAGGTCATTCTGGGAAATCACAGGTGGTACAGGGAAAGGAACTGGTTCCCCTACCCTGATGTGTGAATTTCACATGCTGTTGGGCTTAGTACAAGGTGCACTCTTACCTACCAAACTGACCTTCAGGTTGATTACTGTGATTTTTTGATCAAAAATGTCTTGGCAACTTAAATGACAAGCAAATTTACCCAGATTGATTTTATGACAAAATACTTTTATTTTCAAATTAAATACAAGATTGCTGAACTTTAAAAGTAAAGGTCATACAGACACTAGAGAAACATCAAAATAAAGCAATAATTAAATTTCTATCACTTACAACAATCTCTCTCAACTCAAAACCGGCCACAGCCCATTTTCCCATGCAATCAAGTTGCTGGCTGTCACTGACTACCATCATGATAGATAACATGCAGGTTTACAAATATGGATCATGAAATGAAATCATTGACATAATTACAATTAGGTACATTACTTGAAAAACTGTGAAGGAAAATATTAGAAAATCAAATATATTTGGTATCTGAAATACATGAAATTATAAACAAATATGTTTTCATGCTCTTCTGCTAGTATTTCTAATTTCTGTATTAGCATGGGGTCATAACTGAATCTGAACAAAACAGGGTGGGCAGTTGTAGGTTGAGGAGTAAAACAGGGTTTTCAATTATCACCCGTGCATTTCTATGTAAATGTGGAGGAAATGGTAAGGGAGGGATGGGAAGAACTTGAGGTCGGAGTAAAAGTAGGTGGGGAACTTATCAAATCATTCAGGTTTGTGGAAGATCAAGCTTTAGATAGCCAATCAGCTAAGGGGTTGCAATCATTGATGAGTTTACTAGAGAGCCAGTGAGAAATGAATGGGATGAAAATAAATGAGAAGAAAATGAAGGTAATGAGGTTCTCGAGACA
>LYUA01000145.1:773805-785384 GCA_002093875.1 Calopteryx splendens
TCCACATTGATATCTCAATGTCATGGATGAATAAAGATTATTATTATTATCATCTTCCCTCGAGGACTAAGTGCATGAAGCATAAAATGCTATGTTCTATATTAAAATCTCCACCAACACTTTTAATGACCCCAACCCTTTGCCCCAATCAGAAATTCTCTCCTATTTGTGGATGGTTCATTTGTGAATGTCATTATTCTTCTGATACTCAAATGACTATGGGTCTTTCACTTGAAATGCTGATGAAATACAAGAATTTTTCACCCTGATTAAATTTACACCAACCTACTTTAGTGCTTAACTTACCCTTCCTATTTCTTGATAATGTTTCTTTCTATGATATCTACATTTTTGCCACCCACAAATATTTTCTCATATGTAAACCTTGCAGTTGGCAATGCAATAGATTAATCCAGTAAAAATCATTAGTGAAATGAGACTTACCTTCAATTGATAATGATTTTGAAGAATACCTAGAAAATCACTGCAGAAGAAATCCTCTTTTGTGGCATGTTTTTGAAGGATACTTCTTTACTTAAGTATAATGACAGTAAATGTATTGCTTAATAAATAATGAATGAAACAACATTTGTCTGACATAACAACAGGATATATTTGACATTTAAGTGTAGGAAAAATACTGCCTGTCATTTATTACTGACACAGAACACACAAAATTTATTTAGAAATACTGAGAATGCAGACAAATTAAATTACTTAGAATGTTGAATACCTATAAGAATATACATATAATGGCATATCAAAAGTGAGACATTTAGAGCAAAGGGAATAACTAATACTGAATTTGTAAAAACAAAAAATTAATTTGTATTTTTTGGAATTTTCCAAATGGTGGAAAAAATGAATATGTTAACATAGGTAAAATTTACAATAATTGCTAGAAGTTGGATACAGTTTATCAAGCCAACATTATAGGAGTAATTGTGTTTACACATCACAGTTCTAGAACACTCAAATTTGGCAAATGGCATTGACAGTGTGTAATTAACTGGATTCACAAGAAATAAATTTATTCAATCCAGTGTACATATTGCACATGGGTAACTTGGGACATGTGCGGGCAAAAAGAATACACAGATAACTCCATTACATTTGTTAAAGTAGGGATATAATTAACAGGAAAAAAAATTTATTACCATGGGGAGCAAATTGCAATCTTTAGAATATGAATTACCTTTTTACATTAACAAGATCTTCATGACTACAGAATGCAATTTACAGTGCTGCATATATTTTTATATGTTTGCTTGGAGGCAGGCACACAACTACAGTGGTAGATCCACAAGCTAATAGATGTAATACCTTCTTAAGACTTTAATCTTGGAATGCTATTGCATTGTTTAAACTTTAATGAGACTTCTGTCTCAGGGGGATGATTAAGGATTCTTAGCTTTCTCTTGGATCCACCACTGCACATCTAGGACAATTTCCTCGCGTGTTTCACCATTTGACTTAGAAGATTTTGATACATAATAATGAATCCTGTTAACCTTATGCCAAGGAATCTAAGAAGGGAGGTTTATCCCAAAACCCCCTTCCCTCAAGTCTACACTCCCACTTGGGTACAGCCATTAATACAATTAAATTCCAAGACACCCAAAACATTGTTCAAAAGAAAATTTAATAGCAAAAATGTTGCTCTATCTGCATATGCACCTATGCCAATGGCACCAATAGAGTACATTGTGAATACCAATATGAGTAAAATGCTAATTAAAATGGATACACAGCTTAAAAAAATTTTCTTCCTCTCCAGTTCATCAATAAGACCAAGAAAAGTCTTATCCGACATAAGCAAAAATGTATGTACCTGGAGAATCAGATTTTCCACCACACCTTTCAACCTTTGTTCACTTCACATTTTACCATGCAATTAGAGTGAGCTAATGGCAAGGGATAGGTAAATATTCAATAAAAAATATTGTCACATTATAAATGATTGGCGTGGAAATTAACTTTACTCCAAATGAGAGGTGGACTTAAGTGACTTAGATAAGCACAAAACATATGTATTGAGCAGAGATTTGCACTAACAAATAAACTCCCTTTGTCATTCACAGCAAAATGTTCTCACACCCAAGTGTTATTTACACACACAAAAAATGTTATTTCTTTGTACCAATCAACAAGCCAATATGGGCTCTGGTGTTACATGAACTACCAATTTACCCCCAAAATTGTTCTTTGATCAATACCAACAATATTGGAGGATTGGAATAATACTCATTTACGTCTCATGGGAGACGAATTGGAAATGAATTATGAAAGAATTGTCTATAAATTAGTTCATTTCTATGACTTTGCGAGATTCACCTTGAGAATAAATAGCGTGCTGACACACAAACCATGACTAGTATAAAATAAAGGAAATACCAAGTTTAATGCACAACCCTTTCATTACTTTTTTGTTCATGTTCACATGAGTTCATCAGATTGACAATAAATATAAAACATTCATTTACATGACAATAAATATAATACATTTCAACCTTTATTAGTTGAGAGTTAGCTCAAGGAAACTGCATTTTTCAACTACTGGTCACATAACTTCCTGTTTATATGAGCTTATAAGAAAAAGAAATAAAGATTCCTTCTGCTACTGATGGCATTAATGATACATGGGTTGAAAGAGCGTTTGTTTTTAGGAAAGGAGGGAGTATAATTGTGACAATTAATTTTTTTCTGAGATAAACTGGATGGCTCAAATGTGAAATTATGAAAATAAGAAAAATCTCCAAAGAAATTGAACACATTCACCGAGATTCCAATTTGGTACCTCAGAAGAAATACTAAGAAAGTGAAAATCACATTAGTGCACAGCATCATTTGACATCAACTGGCATAAGGCAGTTCCTTGGATATGGTTACAGGAATGCCATTTGGTCTAAAGCCACATCAAATAAGTTAACAGAATAAAGCTCATACAAAATCCATGGAGGACTCACATTTCCATAAATGGCTACTTTATTTACAATCAAAGTCAGTTTGATAGTTAGATTTTCAACCAGAGATATTATGAATACCAATTATTCCTAACCAAAATGATGCAGTCATATTTTATCCACAAGACTAAAGAGTAATTACCAATATTTTGTTTTTAAAAAAATGTCACTACTTCTTTAGGTGGTTGGTCATATTACCCCTGAAAGTACTTGAGCAACGAAATACATCAACAGTTCAGTGAGTTTTGTTTCATGATTAATGGACATTATAAAGGTACACTTTCTGAGTAACAACTATGCGGTAAAATCTTGGGTCTAGATTAATGAAATAAAAAAAAACAAAAACTTTAATTATTAATATCAGCTCAGTTTTCAGAAACCCAGTTCGAAACTTTTACAAGAACTGAGTATGCTTATCTAATCATTAACAGTTTCAGAACTAGATGAATCACCTTCATAAATACTTGAGGTATTTAGTAAGAGCTTCAAATGCAAGCAATGAAATCACTTTATAATATTTTTCTTTAAAATATGTTGTATTTTCTGAGTTACCTAGTCTATTCAAGAGGTGACCCTCATGTATGGAATACGTAATATTTCGCAGCCTTGTTATAACCAATAAAATTGGACTTAAAACTCATTAAAGGTGACAGATGGTATTCTAACATTTTATGTCTTATCAACTGCACATGAGTTATTACACATAAAATAGCCATCAATTGATTCTCTTTTCATCAAATACAATTTAAGATGGCTTGTAACTTTGTGTACATTTTACAATAGAGAACATGAATATCCATTTGATATCTTTTAACAGAGATCTTAGATCCACCACTGACTAGGGAAAACATTTTGATTACTGTGAAAGACAGAATTAATAAAAGCAGCCAAAAGAGTTGGACTCAAGGCCATGAAACAATTATGCATTCTTTAGCAAAAAAGTTTATAGTGATTAACTAACACCCAAGGATTCTAAAACGGTCAAAGAGTAAAAAATGTATGTAATACTCCTGTCTAAAATACAACTTTAAGAAAATAACTGACTGTAAACAATGAGTGTTTGAAAAGCCTTTAAAATTTATATAAATTTGAGAAATGCACAAGAAATAATTATAAAAATAAATAGGTCCAAAAATGCAAATAAACAAAGTGTAACAATAAATATAAATAAGTGTAACAATAAAAATAAATAAGATCAACAATAAAAATAAATAACGGTAGCAAAAAAGACAAAAAGGTGTGTGAATTTGGTGTAAACAAAATATGCATTAATGCAGTAAAATCTAAAATCACTCATTTAGTTAGCTTACTTAATATTTCAATCAATGAAAAACCACCCACTCTGTGCCACTAATCACTTCAAGCTGTATAACTTTGTGTTTTACCATTCATTCCTTATTTATCCATTATAAGTAAATTGAAGAAATTAAAAAATATGGATCATGAATAATTAAACTTAAAATTGCTGTTACTGATATTTATTTATGAATAAGCCTTTTTCATTTTACCATGAAATAGTAAATAGTATCAGAAGTTGAATAATAAAAAACACAAAAAATGGGATTTCTTAACTAAAAATTATTGGCAGTCACCAACATCAAGGTTTAAGTAAGTTCTCCCTGAAACAAGAGTTTATGCCATAAAATAAATATGGCTGCAGACAAGTAAGGGGAGAATCTCATGACTTTTGGTTTGCAGGAAGAAATACTACCTTCATTCAAGGCTCAATATTTAAGTAACTATACAATGAGAGTATCAGAATTTTTACTTTGAAAATACTAATTCTGATTGAATAAAAATAAAAAAAAATGCTTTCATTTCCTAGATTAATTTTCCCCTACCCTACCATAAACTAATACCTTGATTCATGTCTTCCTGATTCATACTTAGGTATTTTATTTTATTATGATGCTGACATGTACCATAAAAGTATTATATTTCATATTCCCATTTTTTAATGTCTAAAAAGAATGGCAGAAAAAACATACAAACTAAAAAATTATTGCACTGATATATACATGAATTAGTGTGATCACAGAATCATATTCCAATTTATGTTACACTTCCTTGAGACACAGCCCTTATGTTGAGGACTTAAATCAGTAACAGCTTTAAATATACACAAATGCGATTGCGGGTCATCACACTCTTTTAAATATCATCGCCCTTAGAAGTATTTCATAACTAAAACCAAAAGTACTTGAGCATTGTCGAAGGGCAGTTTCACCTGGTTGAATTTTTACGCCCATTATTAGTAAAAAAATGATGGAGCTAGTGATAAATATTCTGATACATTAATGGGTATGTTGGTACTAAACTATGGCAATAAAGAACCAGTCAAGGGAAATAAAATTGAAGTCACCAAAATACACTTTGGACCACTAAAATGTGCCATATGAGAATCTGCAGCAAATTGGGCTAATGCAGAGAATGAAGTATGCGATGAGGATATTTTAATGATGCATGCCTGACAAGGAATTGGGACATCTGCATGGGCAATGCTAGACATTTCTGCACCCTTGCTGCAAACTTATCTTTTCCTAAAGTCAACTGCCTAGGTGCCAACATCATTATGGGGACACATAGACCAGTTAACAGTACAATCCTCCTTCTTTGAAAGCAGTTTATCGAGGAGTCGATTCAGTTGAAATTCAAAATGAGAAACTTAATCTACTCTTAAACTTTGGGGAATCAATGGATAAATTTGAAGGTATGCACTATATCCCTCTTAAGCTGGCTCCTTGAGTGACCACCTACTTATCCTATGGGATTAAGCCAATCACACCCAAGTGCAGATTTTAGCATACTTGCCCCGGATTGGTGATCTGGGCATCATTAGTTTAAAGAGAACTGAATATATCCATGTATTCCCCTACTACTCTCCCTTATATTTCTTACATCACATTCATCGTCTCATTCCTATTCTTATAGACATCTTTTCCTTTCTTTCTTCCCACAGTAGACATGAATCTTGCAATTCCATCATAATAATCTTCTCATGTTCCATTATGATTGAAAATAAATGCAACTGCATAATTTTAAACAACATATTGTTGGCAAAAATATGCACTTAATTATTGTACAAGAAAATTACACCATTACACTAAAAAAGGTTTCCTTGGCAGTAGTGGTTCTCTCCAATCAGTGATTCCAACAGCAGTGATGCTAACAAGACCACTACTGGAAATATAGCATTCATTCTGGAATATCAGCTCCCTCCACGAATGGTTGTGAGCAGAAATTCATGCATGACCCGACAGCGGCTATGAAGATTGAATGCTAGTGGTTGTAACTTCGGAATGTAAGCCTTGAACAATGTGGTCCACTCCGCATAACCAATCTCCAGTTAAAGATTTCCTTGCTCTGGTACAGAGAGCATTGCTATTCATGAGATAGGTGTGCCACACTGAATAGAAAGCAAAAGCTGACTGAATATGATCAATATCATGAGATTGTGCGAAATAATGGCAGTTGGGAGTTTTAATAGGGAAACTACCTTCATCACCAAGAAAGAAGTTCTTTTGATAACTGAGGAATTTTGATGAGTGGGATAGGGTTATCATGCCCAACAACCAATGGATGGATGGCGCAAAAACACAGAGTACAATCTATTCACTGAAAATGGCACCTGTATGAAACATTAGATTCAAAATGGGATTTCCACTTATATATGCATATAATATGCATTGCCGCAGTTAGATGAATGCTGTCATTCAAAAATCAAAAGAATTCCTTCATGTAGGATAAGAAATCAGACTGAAGAAATGTCTGCACCATCCACAAATATGAATTTCAAGAGACATCACATTATTGCAACAAAATTTAAAATGTTTACGACAGCTGGAGCTGGGAGACGTTTCCACACAGGTGAGCGAGAAAAAAAGAGGATGGAAGAATTATGGAAGAATGGGTCCACTGAAAGGTGAGATGAAAGAGAATTATGGATAATCAAAATAAAGAAAGGCAGACTGTGATGATGGGATGGTGGTGAGAAAGAGATGGATGGATGATGTCGTTGATGATTTAAGAAGAAGGGAAACGGGAGGTGGAGACGAAGAGCTGAGGATAGAGAGGATCGGAGAGCCATTGTAGAAGAGGCTAGTGTCCAGCATGGAGTGTAGCACCAAGTACGGGATGGAATGAATGAATGGAAAAAAAGGGAAAGAAAGAAAATGCATTTCTTAGGTTACATGAAGGGGTACGTGTATCTTAAATTCCAACGTTAGTACTTTTCAACTTTCACTTCTTGGGATAGATATTAAAGGGTTGCTACAGTTCCAAATGCATATTTGAATTTCCCTGACTTTTTAAGGATTCCAATGAAAAAAATTCCATTTTCCAGATGAAAATTTCAAAAAGGGCAACTTTTCACAGTGGATGCTTCGTATTTCAATGCTACACTTAATAAATTATTACTATGGCTAGCAACACAACACCAAAATCACACTATTAAAGATACATAACTATTTGTAACATTTCTGATTACCTGTTAACTCATTATTTCAAAGTATATCTTCATCTAACTACCACGGTGGAATTATTACACAAATGATGCAATACTTAAGCGTTAAAAATCTGAGAACTCCAGTTATATCAATGAATATCCCCACATTTCCCAGGAATAATTTTTAATTTCCTTGAATTTTTCAGATTTCCCACATTTTCCAGTCTTGTAGCAACCCTGTATTACCAATGTGTAGACATGCCTTCATCCTCTGGCAACATATCAACAAGCATAAAAAATGTACGTATTTACAAAGCAAAGTCATGTTCATGCCTACCGCCTCTTCTAACTATAAGCTATCACTCCCACACTCTTCAGAGTGGTCCTTACATTTTCTAACATTCTCACTCCCCATTAATAATGTTTAACCAATATTATAATTAACCAATTACCATAAAACAATGCCTTGTTTTATGGTAATATTTTTCACTTAAGAAAAATTTAGATTGCACCTAAGTCAAGTATAGTTGGAAAGCAATAACTTGTTTTGGTTGGACACAACTCTGACTGAACTGGCATTATTTAACAAAACCATGTGGGAAAGAATGATTAAAACTTTAATGATAACCGATAAACATCTAAAAAAATAATTTCTTCTATCAAGAAAACTGCTTACTGCCTAAGGTGGATGGAGTAACACTAAGTGGAGAATAAGCCCGACAGTCAAGTTTTATAGTTAAAATAATGGACGGAGGACAATATCACAAACAATTGAAACATGTGGATAAAAATCACAACTTAGTAAAGACAAATTTTCAAAATCAACATGTAAATACTGTAAAGGAATGGTAAGTCAGAGGATGACTTTGGACTAATGTGCATAGATCATTGCACAGTTAAAATTTAGGTTTATTCACTATTTTAAATATCATTAAATAGCCTACTTATATATGGCGACACACTTTATTATTCACTGGACCATGAATTACACAAAAGTGTATGATATAGATATCTACATGACTTAAAACATCTTTAACATGCTCCTGAAATTTGTGGTATTATATTAAAAACCACACAAGCAGAAAGGCTGTCATGTAAAGATGTGTAATTAAAATAACTCTCATTTTTTTCTTTAAAACTGTACACTTAAATCTGAGTTATTTTTTACAGAGAACACTTCTTCACATAATCTAGTCTTCAGCAAGAAAATTTAATTATGACAATTATATAACATGACTTTGAGACTAGAATAGTATCACATACAAGTGGATGGCTCTGCTAATTTTTACCTTCTATTAATAGTCATGCTCTTTTATAATGTGAGGCTTAATAGATTTGTTGGCACATCATTAGCATCACAAATATTCGTAGGAAAAGCAATCCTCAAGATGTGATGCCAAAAGCATAAATTTAGGGAAAATAAATAACTCCCTTAAAGACTACCAAGACCAGCATTGGCACGCACAGTAGTTGCATCCATCCTTGCCTGCCTTAGCCATGTACGAAGGCTCTGGGTACGCTCTGCTAATGAAGTGGGACGACTTGGGTTTCCTCGACCAATGCCAAGATGGTGCTGGTTCCTGAATGACTGAAGCTGCTCGGAGAGTGGAGGCCTCATTGACTGTGCATTGGGTCCATTGGGCCATCCCATAGGAGGTGGATTAAGCACCAGTTGAGGGGGTCCTGTGGAAGATTACTCCAGAGCTAAGCAAATCATAAAACTGGTTAGGCCGTCATCATAAAAAGCCTCTCTAAAACATGTATCAGAGAATGATTCAGTCTCGTGGAGAGTATGACATTTACACTGACAACCCAATTCATATACGTATCTATCTCCTTTAAAAGGAATTAAAAGAAACAGTTTTTCAGTGACCAAAATAAGGTGCATCACAAAGCACAACATTAAGGTATGACTTAAGGATTTACCAGACAGAATATTTCAAAACCTTTTCCCCAGGGGGAATTCAAAGGTTGGTTTTCAATGGTAGTCATGTACTTTCAGTCTTAAATACAATCGTAAAAAGACAACAGAGAAATATGTGTCTCTCAACAGATTATTCTTATCACACTTCCTTTCTCTTCAGAAATTATTATTTTACTTCCCCATATCTTCTCAATTTTTCATCATACATTCCTCCTAATGTTACTCAAATTAAAAAAAAACCTAAGCCAAATCTTATTTCCAATGAGTTAATTGCTGGTAGGTCACAATCAGTTTTGCTATAATTAGATTTTATGACGATTGCTCTACATGGAAATATTCTGGCTCAATTTGTTCCTTAACCCTGCATGAAATCTCTCGTTTGTACTCAACACTTGACTATTGAAAAGCTGAGAAGTGGTAAACAACACCAATGAAGAACTAAATTCTGCATAGAACTTTTGGTAATAAATTCTCTATGCAATTTGTGATTATTTACGTAATAACTTTCCATTATGCATGTGACATGCTATGATGCATACTGGTCTTATTAAATAATTATGCCGAATCAACCTTTCCCAATTTTAATACAAAACATTACAGAAAAACTGGGTTTCACAGCATAGTAGTTTTAACTCAATTTTCTGACTTTACATAGATTTCATACATATTTCACACAACTGTACATAGATTTTCATCAAAATCTGAGAGAATGGTCAACCTTGGTCCAATTTGGTTTGGAAGGACATTAAATTAGGTGAAAACTTTTTCTGAAAAGTAAATTTATTTTACAAATCTATGAATAAAAAACTTGTTATAAATGCTTACTAAACAATTGATGCACATGATGGAGATTTATGCAAAACAATAATTTGTATATTTACAGTCAAGAAATAAGTTGCGAAAGTTTTATAAAATACAGGGCATTTGGAAATTTGACCGACCAAAATAAATATGTTTTCATTGGGAAGGAATTACCTCTGTCACTTCATTACGAACATATGGACCAAAGAAGATGAGAATGCATGCGGAAACACATGCCAATTACACATCTTCCAAGTGCACTACCACTGTGGTTGTATCAGACCTTACAAGTGATGCCTCACGCTTCATAATAATGATAAAAAAACAGCCAGATATTGTCCTGTCCCTTTATTTTCTAAATGAGAAATCAGGAGTTTTTTTTAGTGAAATTTGAATAAAGAAGCTGCAGGCTCATCATTGCCAATGCGGCAACATCAGAGGTGGACTGTGGGCAGTAGACAGTGATTAAATCAATGCTATGCTAGCTGGTACATAATTAATCTACACTAGAGCCCACGAAAAACAGAATAAAGTATTTTTACACTCTGAAACATGCAAGGCATGCTCAAAAGTAAACATAATCAGCCATTACCGACTGGATTGTTTACATCACACTGCAGATAGAATGTATTTTTCATGTAAGATAACACCTTCATTGAATGGGGTGCCAAGTACGTATGTTATATCAGAGGGTGCAGTAGTGTCACATCGAGGGGTGAACTCGGAAGTAAGCCTAATTGCAGGTGTTTCTATCAAAACTTTCAAAGGTCTCCATATCTCTCTAACTAAGTGACAGAAACCATTCTATCCCATACATAATTAACTTATTTTGGACCACTTTACTACCTCCATAAGTTTGTTGGTCAAATTTCCCAACACTGTATTTTGATATCAATTTACAAAAAAATAGTGAATTGTGAAATAAACTATTTAACACTGGGGTCAAAAAAGGCCAGAAATATTATTTCACCTACAACTATGGCATGCAAGCATTCATTTCTCTCTTTAGCCAGGAGGGGAGGATAGAGGTCAAAGAATTTTCACTGTGGAATGACGTCTATCACAACTAAGAATAATATCGCAACTGAAAGATTATCTTCATTTTATGTACTTTTTTTTGGTCCTCAGCAGTTAGTTAAAATAATGATGTGTTTAATGTGGTAGAGAAGAGTTAATAATTTATAACGGTTTATCTTTTCACTGTTTTCAACATTTTTGGGAAGCAATTTTGATTAAAAGACCAATTTAATTTATCCAAATATGCAATTTGTGTAAGCAATGCTATACAATGAGTCCCCGACTTACACGATTTCAAGTTACACGATTCCGCAGATTCAAGGTCAGACAAAAATATGACATCACCTTTTGAAATATGCAGGAAAACAAGAATGCTGGGCAAGTCAAGCATATTCATTTAGTTGAATATCTGGTCAATAGATGGCATTCT
>LYUA01000145.1:888396-914626 GCA_002093875.1 Calopteryx splendens
TGGTATAGCAATATCAATGCCCGAGGCGGGAATTTCGAACCTTAAAATTGGTATTCGCCGACGAACACACCTATCGGACTAATTCGGGACGGAATATATGACTGTTTGCCAAATAGGGTTCTCAGTGATCATGGCGTATTACCCAGTCGGGGCTTTGTTATTGAGCATAGATGACCGCCAGTGAATTAGGCGATAAGTTTTTTTGAATTCATCATGCTCTGACTAATCCTTTTCAGCACGTAAGAAGGTATCGGAAACACAAATTCACTTGATCAATCAAATGAATTCTCTAGAAACACGTTTTCTTTGTAATTTCTTTTTAAAAAGCCTTTTCACACATTTTAACTTTAATATATTTTTAAATTGAAACGAGTAAAAATGTATTTAAAATAATTATAATTGCCAAGATATATTTAAAACCAGTGATCCCTAAAAGGGAAGAAAAGTATTGTCAATGAATACACGAGGCTTGCATTTCCAAAATAGTTAAAAAATATTCAGTTGAGAAGAAAATTATTTTTTAAATGAGTTGCTAAAAGCTTTGTATTCTATTACTAGGTACACACGGAACAAAGGGAGTTAAAAAGAAAAAAATGAATTTACTCGTTTAAAAAGACTTTAAATTAGATCCCAAAGAAATCGTCTTAGTAGGGTACAATATACGATGCACATTTCAAGTACTCATGGAGTCTGATTTTTTTTTAAATCTGGTTGTGTATTTACTAAGAGATTTTAAATTATACTTTTTTCAGTGGCATAGGTACCGAAAGAGGACGCGCCGCTAATGCTTCGCTGATAACGGGTTTTCGACGACTTTTTGTAAAATACAAGTGTGCTCATCTGATTAGTTATCTCCCTATTCTCCCCAAAGGACTATGAGAAACTTTCAACTGTTTTAAAAACTGGGAACATTTTTCTTGACTGTTTAGTTGCCACCGCAGTTTCCGACTTCTCCGCTGTGTTCTATCGTGGATTATCACATTCACTTAACCCTTGAAACAGCAGCTATTTCTGAACTTGATTACTATCCCAAGAGGAAAAAGTTGAGTAAGGGCCGCCGCCGTGAGGAATATAGTTATCCTGAAATTTTTGCATCCCACATTGCGAATACCCTCGGAATTTCTTGCTGCTTTTGGTATTACACATGCGATTGCATTTTGGGAGTCATTCATCTAGGTCCTTCATACAATTCACTCCCCTATTTAGGGGTCCTTGATCAAATCCCCCATCCCATGGATCCCCGTAACTTCCCTTTCGTGGTATTCTTGGAAATGTTAAGACTTAAATGTTTAAAAATATGATTAGCCACAAGTATTAATCGCTCCAATCTAAGTTTTCCCGTTCTGATTCTTAAACCTACCCCAATGTTCTTACTCACCGGAATATTTTATTTTTGCTATTTTCCGGAATGGAGGTTTATGCCCTTTGAAAATGGTAACATTCAACCATTTTAAAAAAATTTCTGAAAGTCCTCAAGTGATAGGATCTTGACATTCCTGATTATGTCATCAACTATCCTCTTTGTTTAGCTCATCTTTATCGTGGGAAGTAGATAAAGACACAAGGATTAAGGCTTGATGAATTTGCAAGTCATTTCCTCCACTCAATTGTTCCTGTATTATGTTGTACCTGCTATAGGGATTACCTAAATGCTCCCAGCACAAAAGTCAATACATCTTGTACGTTCCTGATAAAGAATTTGATTTCTCGTCTGTATCATTTTATTTAACGCGACGATATGCATCAACAGGTCTATCGATTAGATAATTCAATTGATTGCTATCGCGATCTTTTTTCTGTTGAACAATGGAAATAGTTTTTTTTTAGAAATTATCAGGGAATGGTGATGAGATATGTACTGTGTTTAACACCCTACTTAAGGCATCGTGATGCCGAAGCCCCATTAATGATGGACCGAATAGATGGTTAGGCTCATGGCGATCAGGCTGAGTGGGTTTGCCTCTTTATAATGTTTTCGTATGACTGTTCTTTAAAGGCGCGAACTTATTCGATCTTCACTGAGTGTTAAATAGACGGACTTCAATTCCTGTACCATCATTAACTTAAGATTACCTAATTCTGTTGTTTATATTCTCCAGGGTCCGAATCTTTATTTACCCACCACAGCAAACGTTTACCAAAGGTGGGCTAACAACAAAAATGGGAATCATATGGACCATTATGTTGCCATATTGGCAGGTTGATCATATGGCCCAACACTTTTTTTTAAGGATCGGTAATGAGTTCTATTCTTACTTAACATTTTAAAACTTAATTTTAATTTCATCGGCTTTTCATTGAATTTTCACCGAACCTGATAGGGGATGGCGGGAAGTATTTATTAGTTCATTAAATTGGTGCTAAATTTTACTGATGCTCAGTAATTTTAGTTCAATGGATGGCAACAGTCGTAACTTTGTGGAATTCTCTAACATAAATAGAATCGACTTGGTTATCCACAGGCGATTTATTGCTCGCGGCCCTGGTTTTTGTCTCGCCGATTCGTATATGTGCATTCATATTTGAATTTCCTAGTACTATCCAAATAAATATATCGGACTTAAGTAACTAAGGGGTAGATTGGGAAGTAAAAAAACGTTTATTCTTCAGCACCTAACTGAGCATTCGGAATTTGTCATTTTTCGTCAAGGAAAAATAGCGCCGAACATTTGTCAACTTTATCAGAAGGTACGTTCTTGAACGTTGAAGCATGGGCGAAGATTTGCGTCAGCGTTAAAGCTTTTGCTCAGCGTCTGCTTACTCACTGAAATAAAATCCGAGGTCGCTTGATAAAAGGATGTCACGCATTTCTGCGTCGGTTTGTATGATAGAACACATTTGCCTTAAATTTTCGCTTGGTATTTTGGTTTTTTGGCAAATTGTACATCTCCGTAATCCTCTCATACCAATCGAAGTATTTTACCACGAGCCTGGTTGCGGAATGCACCTTACATTGCCCAAGGAATGAGTAAAGTAAAATGTCCGTGTTATCTTATGATTTATTTATTTTCAATTATGGAATTCAATGAAACAGCAATTAAAAATGTTGTGAACGAGGCCAAATTGCCATTCAAATTCGCCCTCGAAGTAGTCCGCCAGGAATTCTTCCAGATTCCGCTACAGTTATCAAGAATGGAAAGTCACACATTTGCTCCCACGGGGGCATGTCTGTACCTTTTGTCGACCGTTGATAAACAGTATTTTTAGCGCCATCAACGGCAGCGAGACTATGAGATTGTCTCTTTAGCGCCTGTCGGTAAATTTGTAGACGTCGATTATTAAACGTCCGATGCAGCCGGAACTCGTACCCGCGATCTTTAAGTTAGCAAGGTAACCTAACTAACTAACTGGTTACTAGAATGCCTACGCTTTTAGTAAAGATGTAATAACAAACATATCAATAAACCCTATAAACGGGCTTGTGTACTGATAGAAACGCATCACCAGAAATGAATTGAGCAAGGTCAGGTTTTAATACGCAATACACTTACATATTCAGTGGAAATTAGCCCAGTATTGTAAACAATTAATTGATAACTCACTATATAGCTAGATTTTACTAAGTCCTTAAATTTATATCACCTTCCATGTATATCGCGATGTCCAACGCGATACTGAATATTACAATGCAGTCGGATATTTATTTTGATAAGCAATTATATATGCTGTCAGATAATTATGCTGCTGGTTAAAGCATTAGTGTTAATATTATTAGTGTGAGTTTCATTGAATTTTTATGTAGCAATGACTTGTCTATAATTTATTAATTTTTCGTCCGCCGTAGTTGCTCCATCTTTTCCAAATGAAAATAGGATGAAATGGATTATATAAATGTCATTGGAAGTCTCAGAAACTACATCGTATACATTTAGCCCCTTATCTTCCATCCCATCTTTCACAGTCACGCCCCCTCCTCCCCCCCCCTCGCCCCTTGAGAACTCCGAACGATCTCTTTTTTGGACGTAGAGGTTCCCCTTCTTGTCATGCATTTACCCCGAAAAATCTGGTTTCCCTAACTACGAGTCCTTATGATTGTTAAAAATTTCACGATTGCCAAAAAGCCTGCGCAGTAAATGCCCTCCAAAGAGAAATTGAGATTGGAGAGTCATGAACCATAAACATAAGCAATTGAGGATAACATACGAAGGAAACTATGTCCTGATGGTTACCTAAGAAATGCGATTGGGGTTTTGAGTGACGAATGAGATACGGGCTTCATAATTCCGCGCTCTCCGATGTCAAACTGTCTCAGAAGGAATGAAGAAGCTTCTCCCATTGACAATCCAAAACTTAAAACTAGTGCGGGTCACTCGGTCACTTTCTTTTCCTTTGAAATATCTCTGAAAGATAAACCTGAAGGCACCAACTAGCCGAGAACCCCTTAATCAACATGCTTCAGGGGGAGAGGGGAAAATTTTTGGCAATGAATGCAGCCAGATTGTTAGAGAACATGAGGAATGTGGGGCTCGGCTTTATCAGGATTCGAATTTTCTTTCTCCTCATTGCCCACCCAGCAACGTTTCGTCGTGGAACAGCGACCGTGACCTGAAATGACTGCTTTTTAAATTACGTGGAGTTAGGTAAACGTGAAATTACATGGCAGGCTACTAAGATCACTCAAAAAATGAGTCATATTTATGGAAAACAAATAATTCATTTTCCTAATACACACCGAGGGAGCTATATGCCTACCATATACTCATGCTTACCGTATACGAGATTTCAATAACAGCTTCCACTTATCCACTGCTTCTTTCTTAGAAGTTTTCGAGACATGGAGACTCCTTCCATATCCTCCATTCGAAAAAAATACTAATCTCTCACCAGTGCACGTGTGTGAGGAACAATAGCGTTACACACGACAGATAAGGTTTAAGAAAATGGTCTGAAAGATAAGGACTAAAAAAATCTAAAGTGTCTTAGCATTTCAAATACCTCGGCTTCACTGCAAGAGAATCAGAATAGGCTAAAAATACAGGATCCGAATTTCACCGGGAACGCAATATTTTTAAGGAGAGTTTTGAACTTCGAAGTCACTGGAGTGCCTTATCAAGTCGGTCAAACCAGTCAAAAGTTATGTCCGCACTGGACATGGAAAGCGAGTCCTGGCTTAAATTGCGTTGCATAGCAATACATAAATAAAAATACCCCTTCAACATTTTTCCCATCCGACTGGATGCGTTCGGTGCGTAGAGATATCCCGCCACGAAAGTCATTGAAAAATTGAAGCTGGCTACTTTTCAGCTAACCGCTAAAAATGTAGCGGCTACTCTATTAGCTTCAAATTGAAAAAATATGGAGCGGCTATAATTACTTATAAAAAGTAATGTTCACTACCTTCGGTCCACGAGCGTACTCTAAAAGATAAATTAAGTTTTGTTTATCTTGTATGATGAGTCTTTTCCACGAAGTAGCGGCCGATACCACCAACCAAAAACGTAATTTAATTAGTGCAATAATAAAAGGTTCGGTTCATTCCAAACACAGTTGAACCACAATGGAGCTTTAAACTGTCCAGTTGAAAGGCATTGAATTTTAAATAACTTTTAGCAGAGTAAACCAAATTAATGTCTCACTTGATTAATAAATATGCATACTATTTAATAGCAGTGAATACTCAATCAACAAAATTTTTTGTTTGTGTACCATCGCAACATTGCACACAATGCAGTAAATATTGCTCTGTTAAAATGATCCACGAAAGAAAATAGTAAGCCGTTGTGGAGTATCCCAAGAGCCAGAGATCACAAAATGTTGGTGGCTAGGGCCTAAATGATGGCCCTTTTTTGATAAGAATGGTTAAAATAATCGCAGAGTTACTATTTTAGAAAGGCTACATAATCGCTAGCTGGAAGCTAACTCTACAAAATGGCGATGAAGTGTTGTACTTTACGTTTAAAATTTTTTCCTTTGGGGATATTATGCAACTCCGACCTTGGTTTTTTTTCGATTATAAACTCCGACCCGATCATGAAACTGACTGGAACCGCAGCCCATAAGGAAAATTCCGCAAAAAACGAGAAAAGTCGGAGCTGCTTTTATCTCAGTTCACCTTGTAGATCAAATTGTATCAGTTCGGTTTTGGCTCATTTACCTTGAAACAAGATTTTTGGACGTACATAAACTGCCCTAAAAACATGTTGTGCTGAGTGTGGCCTAAGCGCAGGGAGGCAAGCAGTTGATAACGAGCTACAACAAGTACAGCGTTCAACAAGTACCGTTTTTAATGAATAACCTCACTCGTGGTGTTTGTGTATTTATTTTTTTAAATTAAAAAGCATTCCTTAAACCACCTTTCGTCATAATCTCCCCATTTTTAGGCACTTTTCGTCTCTGTTTTAATTGTTTGCAAGACTTAAGTGAATAGAAGATCCCGCCGACTGTGAAATACTGTCTATTATCCAATTTCTGAATGCGAGGAAGCTCAAACCCGCTGAAATTAATCAGCATATCGTTGAGATTTATGGTGGCAGTGCAATTAGTGATGGAATGGTTTTGAAATGGGTAAGAGAGCTCAACGAAGGCCGAATGAATGTGCATGATGAACCAAGGAGTTGGCGGCTTTCTATTGTCGTTAGAAATTTGGTCAGGGAAATTCATGAGGAATTTTCTAAGAATCGGTGATTTAGGATTTCCTTACTATGAGATGAGTTTCCCGACATTTCAAGAGGGCTCGTCATCGTTCAAGAGAGTGTTTCTCATAATTGTCGGTGCCGTTCTTTGAAGAGGGGATGAGTAAACTAGCCTCCAGATACAAGTTGGTAACTCAGAAACGGCGGAAATTATGTAAAACAATAGTTTAAGGCATGCTTTTTCATGTATAAAAAATAAATTCAAACAAAAATTCCATGTGTGTAGCTTTTACGCAAAAACGATACTTCTTTTTTGAACGCACCCCGTATTTCCGGAAATTTCAAAGCTGATATGATATTCGGTGCTTGTTTTACTTACTTGCTTAACTCCGAAAGGAAGCAGAGTTTTGATGACTGTGGTGGGTATGAAAAAATTGTGAAGTATATCGTCATATATTATATCAGCTAATAGGGGCCAAAGGTTTTCCTTGTAATTTGAAATGTGCGTGGTGAAGTCTATTCTCATATGCATTGCGGCTTAAGAGTTACTTCAATATATTTCAAAATTAGGTAGGTATGGGGCTGAATATTCTTTATTTTTTATTTGTTCGCTATACCTGATACGTAGATGTTTAACATACATCCCTGTCACTATTCTTCATCAGTTTGTTTTCTCATCCCAAGAGTATACACTTGTCACCAACAGCTGTTCCAATTACGTAATACATTCGAATAAACTGACAGTAAGGCATGCTCTGTCTCTGCAAAAAATATGTACCCCTTAATTCCAAAGATTGCACCATAGTTTAAACATTAAGTTGTTGATGACGATCTGCAATCTTAAATATTTTCGTGATATTCCAATTTCTTGTTTAGTCCATCAAAATTTATGCTACCGTTGATATACAAAGCCTGATGAAATCCTCACCCCACAACAACATCGCTATTAATTACGCAGATTCAATTAAATATAATATTAATGTGCACCAATTATCTGAATTGGTTCATTGGCTTGTTTCAATGACTTACATGTCAGTATTTCTAGTACTTCATGTCAGAGTACCATGTCATGTATTTTCACCAACTGAACAATAAAAATACTACTACATCATACCATGGAAAAACGATCATAATCGTAGAGAAATATATATTATGTATGTCACCCCAAAAATTTTCATACAAAATATAAATAATTCCGTTTAAAGTGCAATACAATACAGAATGAAGAAAAATAACACAAAGTATTAGACCAAATAATTAACATGCATCTAAGTTCAATGATCCACGAACAACTTATTCCCTCATTCTCAACGCTCCCAAAATAACCGCATGTGTTTTACGCGAAGAATGTTTCACTTTTTCGGGTGATAAGACAAATTTGAGTAAAATAATTTCTAACTTTTGTACTAATGAGCTACAATCAATGTTTAACGTGATATCAAAGATGGGCATTATCTATTATTTTAAGTGGAAGATGTAAAACAACAAAAACTGGTAACCAAAAAATAACACGAAAATTAACTATGCATTCAAAAAATTGTCACATGCGTTCGCCGTCAGTTAATCTTTGTATAAAACACAAATAACCCGTATTAATATTGGAAATAAAGCATTTAGAACTTCCCAGTACAATGTGGGCGAATTCGTCGCGTCGGAAGCAACAGCCAATAGTCCTAAGCAACTAAATGAGTGGATGTAATCATCGAAAATTCACGTTTGAAATATATTTTCTCAACTTTTTGAGCGAGATACAGAAAAACATAAGCTGAATAAGGTTTAATCAATTATCCGTATTTTAGTCCACTTCCAATGGTAGTAGCTCATTCTGTCATATTTTAATTAATTAAATAAAACTGTCCCACACGGAAATTCCTATAGTTTTCCATTACTCCAGAGTGAGAGCGACCAATCAAAATTATCGCAGGGGTTGACTTTTATAGTGAGCATCGGGCAGAAAAATGAATTCCTCTGAGTCAGCAGGAAGACCGATGTTTAATATAATAATGTCCAATAGGCAGTTACGTATTTTCACGCCTGGCTGAGTCCTGTCACGGCATAGGAACGGTGTCTTGTCCCGCGACACACCTTTTTTTAATGGAGCCCTTTTTTCGGCACATTTACATTTCTCTATTATAGGATAGTCTCCTTAAAGGAACTATAACTTGAAATGCGGCTTCAGGAAAACCCTGTAACATTTACCGACTTGCGGAGTTTTGTTGCCTGCGACGGAAGCGTGTTTATCTTTTCCGACGGTCAAATATTTGTCGACGATTAAGGGGCAACTGCAAGTCCGTTATGCAAACGTGACTATTTTAAGCTAGGTTTTCATGCATCCGTTTTTGCGTTACCGCCATACCACGTTTTCATGCCTGCGGCAGAAGGAAACAGAAGACGAAGTTGGCTGGTATGCTGTTTTTGAACAATTGACAGACAGCAATTGCCGATCTTCGCTCGCTGCTGCCGTAGCATACGGTGAAAGTCGAGAGATAGGCAACCCGGAACCCTTGTCGGATATCATTTTGATTGGCTTCCGCAAAACCCGATGCATAAAAGTATAATTCTACAGATTTTTCCTTTGCGGTCGGACCGAGGCAACGCTGTCGCGGCGGTCACTTTTTGTAATCCACAATTGTTGAAACAGTTGTATCAAAAATTTGTTTGAATAATGTCATTCAGGTGACTGTACCTGATGTTCAATTTTATGAACAAAGGGCTCTTAAAAGACTTTCTTGATTTGAAATTGTAAATAGACAGGCTAACATCATATTATTTAATGTGTAAGTATTCCCTATGTACACATGCCCAATTGACTATTTGCCCACCTTAAGGTGGACCTTATTCACTCTTGAGTTCTTCCGTCTCCGCCATAGGTTGTGGGTCCACGGGCAGCTATTATCATAATACTCAGCCTCATTTATTCAAGGCATTCATTCCTTTCTTATCCTCATTATTAATCCTTCCCCGTCTTCATCTTCATTTCTTTGGGTACACATAAGACTCAGCACAATGGGTATTCCACACCTTGAAAATGACATAACATGTCAATTCCATGGTTGTGATGCTAAATTTGTGGATATTAACTATGATTTCAATACTTGACTACCAGATGAAGATTGTGATGTATCTTTTCTATAGTTATAATATAAAGAAGAGTATCTTTCTAAAAGATACAATAATATAACATTATTCCTTAGGTGTACCATTTGCAAGAGGTGCATCAATATTTATTATTATTTTTATTAGTTATTTATGTATTTAGTCATGCTGACTTTGCTTTGATCATATTGCAGTTTCTTTCAAAGTTTTTCCGGGAACTTGCATTGTGTATTTGTAAATTTATGGGGTTTGTAGTGATATGTATCGTGAATTGTAATTTGATTCTCTTTTGACAGATAAACCTTCGGAAATGTTTGTGACATGGTCAACCATGAATGACACTGAAGTTTCAGTTGTTGAATATGGTATTGGAGGATTGATCAAGAAAGCAATAAATATACCAACAGAGTTTGTTGATGGAGGTCCAAAAAAGAGGAAGCAGTACATTCATAAAGTTAAACTGGAAGATTTGCAGCCAGGATCTAAGTACAGTATGTACACAGATTAAAAGCTCTAGTATTAATGGCATAATTTAATTATGCATATCCTGAATTCCTCTTGGTTGTTGATACCACTGGTGGTAAAAATAAAAGTACATAATCCAGTACTGGTTTACAATTTTAAAAAATTCACTTACATCATATCTTTTGAATTTTTTAGTGGCATTGCTAGTTGAAATGTAAATATATATGATCCTCAGTGTACGTAATACTAAATTCCACCATGAATTTTCATTCTTTATGCTCTCAGCTCACCCATACATTAGAACTGTTGTAGCCCAGTTTTTTTCACATAAGGGATTGGCAAAAAGTATTCATTATTTTCAAAAACAAATCTTTTGCTTCAATTATATGGTTTTTAGTCTGTTCCTTAGTGCACAACATTGGCCTACAATGTACTGCTACTTGAAAGAAAAGCTCCTAATTTTTTTAATAGATAACTGAAACAAAATCAAACAAATGAGTATACTGCATTTCAGATTTTATCTTTTTAAATACATGTAAATGCTTGGTTTGCTATAATTATAAGATTACATAGTATCACACCACACTGTATTTTTCCTCTATTTCCAAATGTCCTGGACTAGTTTCTCTTGTTTTCTATCATGCACTCTTGAAATTTGTTTCCCCATGAAGGCTTGGTATTTATTCAAGTTATCTCATTGGAGGGTAAAATGTCATACAAATGGAGGCTGATATATTTCTTTTACTTAATGCAAATCATGAATCATTGAATTTTAACCAACTTCATGTTTAGCAGTACATAAGTTACATCTCACAATATAAGGGAGCATTTACAAATGGATAATAGGATTCTAGTGTAATGTATGCCTACAATTATACTGTGCTGTTTCACTTAGCAATTATCCTTGCTTTACAGTGTATCACTGTGGCAGTGATCTGGGTTGGTCCAGTATGTTCTCTTTTGTAACAATGAAAGATGGTGTTGACTGGAGCCCTTTTCTTGCTGTTTATGGTGATATGGGAAATGCAAATGCACAATCACTACCTCGTCTACAGGAAGAAACGCAGCGTAACATGTATGATGCCATCATTCATGTCGGTGACTTTGCCTATGATATGGACACGGTAATTTCCTCATTAGTTTTGGGCAAGTTTCACTTGCTTAAAAATCTATTTCAGTTCTATTTTGTTATTATATTTTTTTCAGGAAACAATTTAACCTAACAGATTGTCCTAGGTACTACCCAAATTTTCCAAGAATTTGAATATTCTGCCCGAACCAGTGGCAGTACAAATTTCTGCCAGAAGATGACACGTAATGCTTATTTTAGGTGCCAGTCTACCAAATGAAACCTTTGTGAGTGCACGTGTTTCTTAGTTTTTGTTGGTTTCATTACATCATGTTTTTCTCTGTCAGTGAATTCCAAAACATCTTCCTCTTTGAAGATGGCTGCTTCGTTTCAGGGTCATACACCTAGCACCCATGATTCATCAACAGTTATGACATAGGACAGGAAGTTTGGGTCATCTCAAACTATTGCCTGCAGCTCAGTTAACACCTTAACCTGATGTTCTCAGGCCAAACTTCACTGCAATTTGTATCATGTTCAGTACACCCATATCCCTTATGGTCATGGATTGTCTGCTTTTGGTCCTCAAGGATCACTTTCATGATCATTTTTGGTGTTTTGAATGATGGCAGTTGACCCGAATGTTTGTTATCCTTCAAAGACTCCTAGCTGTCTTTGAAATGCTTAAACCACTCTAATGTTTGAGTTAGGCAGAGAAATTTCTCACCAAAAGCCTCCTTTAGAATTCGGTGGGTTTCAGCTGCAGCTTTCTTGAGCTTGGATACAAAACTTAATACAGATTCGGATTTCTCCACGTCATCCATTTCGAAAAGTCAGACTGAGAAGGACACTGTATAATGAAAACAAAAACTAAGAAACACTAACACTCATGTAGATGGCACTTGGCAGACTGGCAACTGAAATACACACCAAGTGGCAGAAGTTCAAACTGTTACTGGTTTGGGTGAAATAGACGATTGCTCGGCATTTTTGGGTAGCATCTCTTAAATAATAGATCAGAAGAATTTGTAATCAGGAGAGTTATGAATAATTCTCATGCTTCTGAAGAGTTCATGCTTTCCAACTAGTTGTATCCCAGGATATCATTTTACTGTTTACCATTACAATTACTTTTCATTTAATTATTGCATAGTAAATGTTGATTGCTTATTGACATAAAGTAGGTACTTCCTCCACAGGCAAGAAGTGGTTGGGGGAAATGAATGCCTTTGGCAGATAATTTATCAGTAGAAGGCTAATTCTAGCCACTTTTATGTTTTAGATCCACAACATTCACATAATGTTTGACTTAGCAGCTTGCAGTTTCGTAACATCCCATCTTTCTTCATGTAGAGTCAATTTAATGAATCAAAAACCTTTACCTCTAAGGTTGGAGGGGTGATTCCTGACCCCTGCAGACAAGTACCAAAAGGGAAGCCCATTTGGCCATGCTCACTTCATACTTTTAAACCATTTATTCATATACATATGCGAAAATTCATTCATCCATTTATTCATAAACAAACACATTTTCCAATGTTGAGTGCTTGATGACATCCCATCCTTCCTACCCACTTGTGCCCTATCCCCCCACTTTCCTGACTGTAGTGTTTTCCCTCTCCTATGCTCAAATTAGGATGTTACATCAATCTAGTTAAGGATGTTTGGAACTTTATCTCTGAGTAAAATTAGTTGGCACATAATTGGAAATAGTTTTTTGATTGTGCATAGAGGTTTCCCCGTGGAGCTTTTGGTGGCCCTGCAAGAGCTATTTGAGAATGAATTACTGTCTGATCTGACCACTGCACATTGGGCTGAAATAAACAAAGCTGGTCAAAAGTCTATTTTTTCCATTTAAGATATGTAACTTTGAATGATCATTCTCCAATGATTAATTTATGTGGTGCAGTAAGTCCATTATTACTGTTCGTACTCAGTCAAACTATGTAGTGTCTCAAATTTAACCAAATTTTGCAAACAAAATGATTGCCTTATTTTTTCTGGTACTCTTCAGTTAAAATGATGCATCTTGCATTGGGTGAACTTTGTGGATTTAATGACAATATGACCTTAGGGAACAATTTTTTGCCTTCCATTGGCATTAGTTATTGTGATCATTTTCAACTATTTTTTCAGGAAAATGCTGAAGTTGGTGATGAGTTTATGCGACAAATTGAAAGTATAGCTGCTTACTTGCCATACATGACATGTCCTGGGAATCATGAGGAAGCATAGTTAGTATAAAGTTTTTAGTCATTGCAAAATAACATTTTGAAAGTAAAACATGATAAGGATGTATATTAAAATGGAGGCTCCCATACATTTTATTTATCACATTTGAAATTTTCAGGATGGCTACAAATGTTCATTTATAAAAAATGTCCAGTAAATTCACTCGTCCTACTGGGATCATAATCAGGAGAATTTTCCTGATGACGTTGCCAATGTTAGGAGTGAAACATTAAGTTTTTTCCTCGATTAATATATGCAGCCATCCCAAAAATGTCAAATGTGATTATATGTTTCTGTTGTTGCAAATTCTCCATTTTTATATGCTTCTTTACACATACAGGATGTTTCTTAATTACTGGTAATTAATTTTATGGGATTGTGGTGAACATAAAAATGAGCATTTGAATTAGTCAACCTTGAGACAGAAGTGCAAAACTGACAACCCTAAAAGTTAGTTTTCAATTTTCCTCATCCCATGTAGACTACAATCATGTATGATATGCAGTTCTTCATGAAAAATTGAGATGGGAAACCAATCAATGCTATTTGGTTGGAATTTGTAAAAAGTGAAATAGCCAACAAGGATTGATATTTGCCTTGCTGTGAGCAAAGCCAAACAGCAATTGCATATGATACTAAGAGGTTTCATATGCAATTGCCAGTACTAAGCCCAAAGGGATGTGAAATTCACACATCAGGATAGGGGGGCCAGTTACTATCCCTATACTGCCTGTGATTTCCCAGGATGACCTAGTACCTGAAAAATGGCACATAGCTTAACTCCATTGAAGGAATATTTTTTTTCAAGTGCCTTAAGTTATGGAAACATATCAACTAGTTTAAGGCATGAATATTATCTACTACTAATATTCTATCTATTACATGAATATTATCTATTACTAATATTCATTTAATGATAAAAGAACCCAAGAAGTAGTTGAATAGTATAGAATAATAAAATTTCTTTGAAGGTGTAGCTGCAAGGAAAACCGGTTAATAATAAAATGAATTTAAATAAATCCTTTGAAACTATAAATCACTTGCGTTTGAGTGCTAGGATCTGGGAGTACTTATCTTTTGCATCTACTCCATAGCTTTGAAGAGGCACCTTTAGATGCTCAAAAATACCTCTTAAAAACATCCTCATTTATTTCAAAAGGATTTTGAGAATCTTTTAACCTCCTTCTCTTCCACGAGTATATCATAAATGTGAAGAATACAGGCTCACTGCATTCTCCTAAGCTCTCATACCATGTTTGTTTTTCACAAGGCCTGACTTATGACCGCCCTCCTTGCCGGTCATACATTTGATAGCCTTCGGGCCAAACATAGAGTCTGAAATGAAGACCCGCTACCTAAATGGAAATGCTAGAGGCCAAATGACCAATCCGAGGCCGAATGTTAGGTCTATTTACCCTTTAGGCCTGACCACACAAGTTTCGAAACAGCCCTGCTCATCTATTGTCTTAATCAGAGTGGGATGGTTGTTCACCTGAGTTTATCATGGAGAAGGGCATAAGTTAAGTGATTTATTCATCTACCTCTCTCACATGAAACTTTTGGCCCTTTGATGTATCAACATTTTAACCCATAAACCCTTCAAAAACTGTTAGTGTGAAAAATGCAAGAATTTCAGTGTAAAAATCATTCAAGATTGGGTTCTTGAAAACTGGCCTAGGAGTGTTTTGATGAATTGGGATGGATTTCCTATTTATGGTGTATGAAGGGGATTTAACAAATTCTCAACTTTTGCATGATGATAATAATAATAATCAGAAAGGAGTGATCCTTAGTAAATACATTTTGATCAGAAAGGATTTGGATTAAATGTGGCGAATCTACCATTTTCAGATGTGATCAGGATTTTTCTAAGTCTTGTTTTAGGGGATATTAATTGAAGATGAATTTTAGAATTCATTAAAATAACCTCTTTAGTTTTAGCTAAATAAATAAATAGAGGGGGGTAATTGTTTGGCTTTGGGTAACTGATTGTTTGTCTTAAGTTGAGAAAAGTATTAAATTTTGTTTCAAAGGCTCTTATTCTAGTGCAAAGAAAATAAAACTGATAATTTACCATTATTTCAATGTTAATTCTTAAATTATCTCTGATTCACCTGACATAATTCATTCTGATGATTTTGACTTATTATTACCCTTGCTAGATATAGCACAACGATAATTTTTATGGACACCAAATTAAACACTCTGACTCCTTGTACTGAGGATAGCTCAGTCTTCCTGCAACTAGTGGTGTATTTGATGTAGATTTATATCGTCTGTTTTATGTCTAAAATTCTCTTAATTTGAAAAAGAAATTATAAATCCTTTAAATTCTAATGGGGTATGCTACATTTGATTCACAATAACAGGTCATGACCAGAGATTAGTGTGTACTGTACACTGGGTTGCCTTTACCAAATTTTGAAAACAATTTCTTTCTTTCTAGTGAATTCAGTTTTTTACGAATATGTTGCGAAATTGAGCAATTCTTTATTTAAATTATTCAATGGTATTAAACTGTAAATTGTGATAATCTCTTTTTTTTTATTACATTGCTGTAAATTTACAATTATCTCTGTGCTTTAATAATTTTATATTTCATCTACAGTAATTTCAGTAACTACAAAGCTCGGTTTAGTATGCCTGGAGATGCTGATAGCATGTTTTATAGTTTCAATATGGGGCCTATCCACTTCATATCTTTATCCACAGAATTTTATTACTTTCTCAACTATGGAGTCAAAGCTGTCGTTAAACAATACTATTGGCTGGAGAATGACCTGAAGGTAAGTATTGATGAACAAGTACATATCTGGAATTTCTAAAATAAACTATGATGAAATAAATGATCTCATTGCCAAGCAGTGCCTCATTTTCCCATTCAAATATTATGCCATTATATTTGTTCTTTGAAGTGATAGTGTTGTGCTTAATTACTACAGGAAGCAAATAAACCTGAGAATCGAAAGCTCAGGCCTTGGATTATAACATTTGGCCATAGACCAATGTACTGTTCAAATTGGAATGAAGATGACTGTACATTTCATCAGACTATGGTCCGGGTTGGCATTCCATTTCTGAATTGGTAAGTGTTAGTCATATTATTTACTGACCAAAGATGCTCAAAACAAAATATGTTCATGGGCAGTCTGTACATGAAATAACACCAAAATTAGGGGCCTGTAGATTACCTGCTTTTGCATTCTAGAGCAACTGTGCTCTTGACTTTATTGAGATGTGCATTTTGGAAAAAACTGTAAGGGTTAAGAATCTGGCATGCCATGACAGTTGAAGCAAAACGTTTTATAAGCTTCTTAAAATTCACTTTATTGTATTCCTCTCTCCAACTTATTTTTTCATCCTCTGTACCCATCTCTCGAAAGCCTCCAACTTCTTTTCTTAGTTATCAAGTCATTTCCTTTCATTTTGAAAAAGTTACCTTTAGTATCGCATTTCTGCTCCTTACACTCTTACTGTACTGCTCTGCTCATTTATATCCACAGCTCTGCCCAAATACATGAATTGTTCCTCCTGCACTACATAATTTCCCCATATCCTATAATCTGCTCAACAATTACTGCAATCCTTTATCTGAATGGCTGGCTTAAGTTATTCTCACATTTTTCTGTCAATAATGACTCGTTTGTATATTTTTCATACTAATTTTTTTCAAATTATTTCTTCAAGGTTTGGCCTAGAGGACCTCTTTTATGATTATGGAGTAGATTTAGAAATTTGGGCACACGAACATTCCTATGAACGTTTTTGGCCACTTTATAATTATACAGTGTATAATGGAAGCATAGAAGAGCCGTATCACAACCCAGGTGCGCCTGTACACATAACCACAGGATCAGCTGTAAGTTTGGCCAACCACATACATGTTTACTGTTTTAATGAAATGCCGAGCACATACTGACTTACTATCAAATTTAAAGTTTATCTGAAGGATGTATTATGACCAATATTACAAAAATATTCCATTTATGTTCCAGGGATGTAAAGAGGGTAGAGATCCTTTTAAGCCACAGTTGCCTGAATGGTCTGCACTTAGCGTTCGTGACTATGGCTACTCCAGACTAAAAGTATATAATGCTACCCATTTGTACATGGAGCAGGTCTCAGATGACAAAGTATGTGCATTCAAATTTATTTAATATTATAAATTATGACCAAGTAAGCTATGGCTGACTATTCCTGTATTTGAACACATACTTACCTAAATTTATTAGTGCATTTATAAATCCCACTACATGCATCTAAATAGTGATTTCCAAATTGAGCATTCATAAATAAGAGTATCTTTTACACATGCAATTCCTAGATTACTGTCTAAATAAATATTTATTTTTCAGGAAGGGGAAATTGTCGACCGAATGTGGCTTATCAAGGATCATCATGGAAGTTATTCAAAAAGATAATGAAGTTATCATTTCTTAGTGCTATATTTTGTTGTCATTTGTAATGATTTATCTTACATTTAATTTTTCTATTATGCAGATATTAATGGTAATGAAAACCACATCATGATATTTTACTCATCTTAATCATTAGAAGCTATATAAGAGGGATTAAGCAAGATAAGGTTTAATGATTATAATTTATTATATTTTTACTTATAAACAAAGGATAAATATGTTTATATAGTGGGCAGGATTTGATTGAGTGGAGTAATAGCAAAGTGGCATTTTGGAACGTATTTTGTATATAAAAGTTGAATATGAAGTGATGGGGGAATAATAGGGAGTGCATTCTTGCACCCATCTATTCATGAAAATAGAATTGCTCGTGGTGCTAGTGCTTTTCTTATTAAATGAATTTTCATTATGCATCAAGATAATTTTGTAACTGCTACAACAAATCATCAGGAAAAAAAGTTGATGCTAGATTCTAAGAATTTCTCAAAATCATTGCCTTAGAATCAACTATGCATTTCTTATTTTTTTAATTTAGGCAACCTATTGATACTTTTCTTAAAAATATACAAGCATATTAGATATACGACAATATACATACGTTATACTAGAAACATCTAGATATGCTAAATAATATACTAGAAAAATACACTTATAAGATTGTGCTCATCTTATACATACATATAAGATAAACGCAATCCTAAAAAAGAAAATTTTATCTAGAAGGCTAATTTAATGTTTTCACTAAGAGCACATAATCACTATAGAACACTATCACTTTTCCTCGTTTTATATGTGAACACAAAGCACAACAAGTCTTTCTATTAGCTTAAGTTGGGACATGAATTGTCATGTCATAAATGAATTAAAGATGGGACAAATTTGATCAAGTCACTTGATATGTATATTTATTGTATAATAAATTTGGAAAATTTATATGATAACAATCTTTATTTAAAATGCAAGCTGTGTTTGAAGTGTTAACTTTATAACTCTTACTCGCTTAAAAAAGATAAGATGGGTAATTTGAGTTCATCCTCATTACCTTCGTTTTCTTCTCATTTATTTTCACCTATCACACTGGCTCTCTAATGAAATCAGCAATGACTGCTATCCCTAGGCTGATAACTAAAGCTTGATCGTCCGCAAACCTGACTGATTTGTCAAGTTCCTTTTACTTCTACCTCTAGTTCTCCGCACACCTTATTTACCATTTCCTCCATGTATGAATTGAATAGAACCGGTGATAACCGCCAACCCTGTCTTACCCCTTGGCCTATTACCGCTCATCAAGTTTCTCCATTTGCTACCCTCACCTGTGAAGTCTGAGTCATGTACAGGTTTCGAATAAGCTTCCTATCCCTCCAATCTACACCTATCTTTTGCAATACCTCTTTTAGGTTTTCACAATTTACCCTATCAAATGCCTTCTCAAAATCTATGAAGCAGACAAATATATTCTGATTATACTCTATACTCCTTGCTGTCAATGACCTCATTATTGCTATGGCATCACATTCACCTCTACATCCCATTGTAAGTAATCTTCTGCCAACTTCTCCATCCTATCATTAATTATCCTGAGTACTACCTTTGCTACATGCGAAATCTAACTAATTGTCCTATAGCCCTCGCATACTGCTGCTTTTCCTTTCTTTGGGATGGGATTTAATACTGATCTAACAAAGTCCTCTGGCCACATTCCACTCTCATAAATGTTATGAATGACCTGATAAAAACTTTTCTTCCATGTTTTCCTACGCTCTTTAATAATTCTGAAGGGATATCATCGACCCCCACAGTCTTGTTTGATTTCATTTCCTTCAATGCCTTCTCTATTTTGAATCTAAGCATAGATTTACATATAATTTGAGTTTTGAATGAAAAATGCAGTTGCAATGCAAATAAAAATTGGAGGCTTATTTTCAAATGCACACAACTCTGTTAAAACTGCAAGTTCAGCATGCTTTAATAAAGGCAACTTTTCTTAGGAAAAGTAAGCACCACCCCAAATTTGACACACATTATGAGATACCTGACACCTTGTACAAATCTAATGCATCGTAATAAAAGGACTGAATCAGAAAGCTATGCAATTTCGCCAAGTGATATATTATAACATCATTAATTATGCATTTAAAATGTTTCAGAAAATTGTCACTAACTGTAACTATGAAAGGAAAAATCTAAAATGAAATAAAAAAATTAAAATTTGAAAAATACAAAAGTTTAATACTTTAAATGTAACAGTATTGAAGAACACAATGCCACTAGCATCAAATATTACATTAATGAGGCACTTATGAGGAAGTTTTCACAAAAAAATATCATACCACAAAAATATACATGGTATACATTTCTGGTAGCTACTCTTGCATAAATTATAATATTAAATTTAGTACATTATAGTTATACATTCTTCATGGATCAATAATGTTGGAATGATGTGAAATTTTACATAAAAACTGATCAAAACAGATATGAGGGAAATGGCATATCAAAAAAATCGATTATATTTTAGATTAGAAATTTTAATAATTCAAATGAACTCTGTTCAAGGTCAATTGGGATTAACTCTCAAGCGATGATGTTGGTCTCAAAGTTCACCAGGATTAAAATTTACAATAATTATGCAAAAACTGCATGTGAATAAGTAATCTTCAAATAAGTGTAAATACCTATAAAAATACATCTTTATAATGAATCCATTTGTCAGAGCCCTTTATGCTTCTGCATATGACCTTTAGCAGCTCTCCGTGGAGGGAATTCTTGTGAAGCGACAAAATTATTATTAGAAGAAGAGTTATCTTCAATTAATTTCTGAACTTCATCCTATTTAGGACTGACACCACTGCTCACCTAAACTTTTTTAGCATCATGGTTTGAGAGTTAATTACAATCTCAAGCATTTGAATGAATTCTATTGCACTTCAATTAAGAAGATTTAAAGTAATAATAAATTCTTCCAGAATTAAAATTCACAATAATTATGCAAAAACTGCATGTGAATATAAAATCTTCAAATAAGTGTAAATACATATAAAAATACAGATCTATAAATAATACGGTTCTTTTCCATAATCGTCAACCACAGAGGGACCCTAGCTGGGAAAATGATGGAAGTTAAATTCCTCTGAGAATATAATGAGGGAAAAGTAATTAAATTGCAATGGATACACAAACTTATATGCACACAATTCACCCACAAGAATTGACCGAGGAAAGGAAATGAAAATTTCTCCTCAGCTTAACCCATGAAACCAGAAAACCACAACATTGTACAATATTCATTAGCCACCCAATGCCTACATTTACTTCACAATTATGAGGCTGCCATTATCCTGTGTATTCCACCAACCATTTGCTCCTACATTTAGCTTTCCTCCCCATAGATATAATACATGTAAATATATAATTGAATCACAGAGCACTATATTTGCGCTGTGTTAACTATTGACACCTGAAACCTATGTCACCAACCACTTCAATATTCATTAACTTTTAGCTTGGATATCTTTCTTTTAGAATTCTCTATGGTTGCACCTAGAACAAAAGAAGACACTGCAAACAACTTATCAGGATGGGTAGTGAATTGAGTTGTCAAGTAAAAAACGATTGAAACATTGCAGTGTTGGCAGATACTGGGAGAGGTTTAAACAAGTTTTTATCATTTTATTCCATGCAATAGGATCAAAATTTTGATAAACCTAAATCACAATAGAGGAGACTTTAGTTCCACATAAAACTTTGTATTTGCATGCATAAATCCTTTTAATTCAAGTGAATCAAGATGGTTTTCCCTTCACTAAATACGTAATAATTTTCAAAAAAAGGAGGCGCATAATCTAATAGGGTGTAACTGTTATGTTATCCCATTTGTTAAACATTTTATTTTACAACAAAAACCTTCTAACAATGCTGAAATGAAGTTTGAGGAATGTACCATATTTACCACCATTTAAGATACACCCATATTTTAGTCATATTTTGAGGGAAAAGTGCATTTATACTCCAGCAAATATGGCAATTATTGAGACAGTAATATTCGGTTTGCACAATGCATTAGCTTCTGGTGTCATTTGCACCACATAGAATCATCATCTGATAGCAAGTTGCTAAAATATGAATGGAGATGGATGTAATACATACTTGTACTTGAAATGTTGCATGCATAGAATGTAACAATGCAGCAACATCATAGCCAAAAAATCCATTTGTGACTACTCACACAGTAGTTTGTCATGCATAGTCTTAGTATTGCTAATATTTAGTCAGTAAATACCTAGTACTCCAGGATAAATTGAAATAAACAAAACTCTTAATTTCACAGATTCTGTGTAACATATGGTTGTTAGCATCAATTAATGCATAATCACGAAAATATTTTTCTTCAGATATGTGTACATATCTACGTGTATAGTATAATTATGCAGCAGTAGTAAATAGTAAGCATTAACAGGAGGCTTAAATTCATTCATCAAGAGTTGGAACTTCTCAAGTATCAGGCACTTTCATGTGAAATCATGCTCTGAATAATATACCAGATAGTCTTTCTCCACAATCCAATTCTTTTAAAATGATGTTGTTCAAAAAAGGAACATATATGCAAATTTCTCAGCCTCACATGACCTAATGGCATTCAGGAATTCTTTCCCACTCAAAACAGATACCTTGTGGTTAGCAAGTGATAGAATAATAAATTACTGGCACTTTAAAAAAAGCATAAAGTGCCAATCTGAAGAATTTGTCCTCTATATTTTAATTTTCCCCATATACCTTGTTTATTGTTTTTATATTAAAATGTTCTATGAGCATATCAGGCTAAAGAGTTTCAGCAAATGATGCTCAGCTGGCCTGGGGTTTTGGAGGTGCAGTGGTTCTGATGTTTTAAAAGCGTTTCAACTTGAAAGGTGATCAGCTGATGAGTGAAGATTCATTTATAACTAATGAAAACCTAACGTGGAATAATTTTTAAATTATTCCATGAATTCCGATTCCAGAAATTCTTTTTTGGATAGTTATGGTATTGAATACAGTTTACTGCCACAATTCACCATTTCTGACAAAGAGACACAATTTGTATTGGTCCTCAATAGATTGATCGCTCAAACAATGAATTCTAGAGGAAAATTGATTCATTAAAGTTTGATTCTCTTCAGTGTTGCTTCTCCTCGACTGAATGGTCTTCTGACCCAATCATATGCTTCACCACGCCCAACAACACATGTTCTGGTCATTTTACTAGAATTGGTTGACCCTCCACAAAGCTTATCAGACGTCCAACATTGCTTGGCTTCCTGAATAAACTTTTGGAGTAACTCCAAATCTCCACCACTTGGGCCAACGATGAATTCACATGAGTGAGACTCAGGTGAATGTGCTTTACGAGCCCTACTAATCACAGCATCCTCGATACAGCACTGTAGATATTGTGGGTGAATGGCAAAATATCTGCTGAAATCACTTAGCTTCACTCCAACTTGGTAAGATAGGATACCTGTCACAAAAACATCATCAATCCAAAAGAATGATCGATATGCATTTTCTACAGTCTGCATATGTTTATTTTGTCGAGAACTCCAAACTATTTTTGAGACAACTTCTGGGGTGGTTACATACATCCAACCAGAAAGAAATGGAGGATAATATGCTTTGGGATATTCTTTTATGGAAACAAACCATTTATTTGTGGGGTTTCTAATTGGTTTCATACCTTTCAGAACATAACCTAAAAGGAAATCGTTTCTGACACCTACAACATCCGGTATAATTTTTAATAGCTGAAAAATGTCAAGAATAATATCATCGTCCATTTTGATAACATATTTAGCCATCTTACAAAACTTTGAAACCCAATGGAGCCCCATCATGTGCTTATATGTTAAATTTCTGTATGCCTCTTTGAAATTTCCCTGGATTAGATCACCATTAGTAATGTTTTCTTTGAATATTTCTTGCTGATTTATTGCTTTATACTTCTGACTGCTGCCACCTTCTGATGCTACTGCCAGTAAAAATACTCTCCGTACTCCAAGTTTTAACAACAATTCTTTTGGTAGGGCCAGCCTATGTGCCTGGCGAGTTACAATATTTCCTGCATGGGAAGTAATGATCCATACAGCTCGCACATTGAATTTAAAATGTTTTGAACAGGCACGATTATTAATTACATATTCAAAACTGGGCAAATTCAAGAAAAACGGAGATGGCCCTTCTCGGGGGAAATGGCGTACCTTTGTTGGAATTTCTATACTATCCATAAAAATAATAAAAATTAAAACAATAGAAAGGCCTATTAAAAAACTCAGTGGTGATATAAGCCCTTTCATGATTATTCGCAGTACTTTTCGAACACAGGCGAAAAATAATTCCTGTTAAATGCGAGAAATCTTAATATTGCATCTTCAAAATGAACCCCTGGGGTATCAGAACTGAGGGATTTCTCAGCATATATTGAAATCTGAAAAAAAGTACAAATAGGAATAGGATACGAGATTACAAAACGACCAAAGAAAAATAGCATCAACATACCAATGATAAGAATACCTACATACAATAAAAGCGACGACTCCTTTCAAGAGGGCTAGACGAGGATATATGATTGATGGCAGTCTCAAGAAGGTGCCTCACATAAATAAAACAAACTTACGCAATCTTTGTGTGTGTACCGGAGGCCAAAAACATATAATCCTCGGCGAATGTTGTCGATATTACCATGGCATAATACGTAGCTATATACACACTATAGAGCTGCAACAATCAATGATGACTTCCGTGATTATCAAGCTGAATAGAGCTTGATACAACAACAGAATATTCTTCCATGATAATAACTCCTACACATAACATATTCCCAACAAGCGCCATTTTTATCGAATATCTATTGTTAACAAATGACTGCTACAAAAATTGTTTACGTGATCAATCAAAAGACGTAGAGCGCAAGCGCGCAACGATGGAAGTTACGAATGCAATCTAATTGCTGTGAGTTAGCACTGGATAAATAACAAATAGGTTTCAAATCCCTGGTAGTTATATTTTCAGATGTACATTTCAGTAAAATAGAATATTTTCACCTTGATTTCGGAATTCATGGCCTAAGTATTTCCTTCGAGGGATGGATAAATGGAAGAGAATAATAGAACCAGCTGGTGATTCCGAGTCCTCAGGATGGAGTAGTGATGGTAACATAGATTGTTTTCACCACCTTGTTTAATCATTGTACTTGAAGTGTCTACTTGGAAAAGGCAGGAGAAATGTAGGTGGTTCTTTTCCGTATTAACATTTAACTTCTAATGGTATTTCCAGATTCAAATGCAAGCTGTTCCCTGTCGCACTACAGATTAAGTGAGTATTATAACTCCAAAATGCGGACTCATGATCAAGAAGGACGGGTTAATTCTAGGGATGAAGACGATAATCCCGATGATGGTTGCTGGCAAGATTTTCCAACAGAATACCGTGGTCAACCGAAAAAGATCCGCCTTTCAAATGTGTCACAAGTAAACCTTAATTGTAGTACTTCCGTGGTAACTTTAGAGAGCCGAGAAGGCACAGAAAATATTGAATCCAACAACAACAGGCCAGATATGTACAGCACCAATCAAAGAACATGGGATGTGGAAAACGAAGGAACCCCAGCGCGTCCTTACCTCAGAGGTCGTTTTGAACCAACATTCTATAACGAAGCATCAACTTCTTACCAGGACGCAGCATCTAGTGGGCTACCTGCAATTAGTACCAGGAGTGCTGTTAATTCACCATCTATTGAAGCTAGGTCAAAGTGCTTCCCACATGAAAAGATGAAGACGATTCAGAGCCCTACAGTTGCCCAGCAGAATTTAAACCCAAAAGCAGCAACGGATGTTGTGGAAAACGATGAGACTGAGGATGACACAGACAATTCCACCCCGATAAAATCGGCTGGTACGAGTACCAGCAAATCGTCCGACCCTGTCGTAGAAAATACAGTAACTGAGGAGCATACGAGTGCCAAAGACGACGAACAGCAAAAGGAAAATGGTCAACTGCCCAACATAGATTTAAATCAAAGTCTGATAAGTTTGTTAGAATGTCCAGTTTGTTTAGAATATGTTTTCCCACCTATTAATCAGTGCAAAAGAGGGCATTTAGTATGTGCCAACTGCAAACCCCAATTAAATAGCTGCCCTACTTGCCGATCTCGATTCAACGAAACTAGAAATTTAGCTATGGAACAAGTAGCAGAGAAGCTGTATTTTCCATGCCGAAACCATGCTTCTGGATGTAAAGGAATGTACCTATTACAAAGCAAGAGGGAGCATGAAGCGAACTGTCACTACCGAACGTACAAATGCATAGTCTCTCACTGCCTATGGAAAGGCTTTCAACCTGATATTTTG
>LYUA01000145.1:923783-936563 GCA_002093875.1 Calopteryx splendens
AAAAAATAAAATTCTGTGGAAAAGTACGATATTATCTTTTAATATGGATTTTAAGATATTCCATTTGAAAATACATCGTCTACATCTTATAATCAATTAAATGGATGCTTTGTTGACTAACACATTCAACCCAGTGTGTGTCACAAACTGTTTTGCTACCTGGTGGCGTGACCCACTGGTGAGTCACAATGGGATGTCTCCTCAGCGGTGTGAACCATGTGGGTCACGTCACCCTTAAGATTCATATATGATATTTCAGAAGAGACATTTGATTGTGACAAAAAACATATTGCGATGCCAAATAATATTTATAATTACTACACCGCTGCCCGATAAGTTTTTCTCCCCTATGCCATCTCTACAGCATGTAATAGAAATTTGCAAGTCAGATTGAATATGTTAATGATGATTTTCGTGTGAATTATCTGTGTAGACATTGATTGTGAAAGGTGAACCATAGAAAAATGGGGGTGTTGTGGTAATTATTAAGAAGAATTTACAGTTTGAAGTGATTAAGGCCAACTCTTTCTGGCTTGAACTGCACTTGGAAGTGGTGGAAGTTAAACTGTTCGCATGTAAAATCTCTCTTTGTACTGCCTGCCTAATGGTGACTGGTTCTAATTCTGGAAAAAACTTGAAAAACTGCCGTTATCTAGGTTGTTTCAAGCGCATAATCTTAGTTTTTTGCATTGACATTTATACTGATATCTCCCAAGGTGTACCATTATCAGTTGGCATGTTGAACTAACTTAGGTAATACCATTGTGCTAATTATATACCTACCAAAGGTAAAACCATCTTGGATAGCATTCTAACTAATGAGATTAGTATAAGCCAGTGGCCACTAAACATTAAGACCTCATGAATCATTCAACTCCTTCACAAAACTCCAAAATTTTCTTGCAGCTGGTATGATATCAACATCATAGACCCTGGTAAACCACAGGTCTAACTTTAGAACACAAATATACTTTTCAGGAGTTACAAAATCTGACTCAAAATGAGACGACCTGAAAAGCTGGAGGGTTTTGCTTGCAATTTATGTAATATGTCTTGGTGTAACAGTTTCCCTCATTATTTGGTTGGGGCTAATTATGTAAGTGTTTTGACTGTTTCAATCCAAGTTTACTCAAGGAGATTTGAATAGGCTGGGGAAATGGTATGCATATGAACTTTTGACCGTTGAAAAGGGAGATAATAGCTATTCGTAAGACTTACAAAACCCTAGCAGCTGATCAGTCTAAAACAACTTTTCCATCATGTTTCAAGATAGGAACTCAATCAAAGGCACCAAACAGAAAGCAAATGCAGAGTACATAGCAAGTGCTGATAATAAATGCATAAAGGCAGCATGGAAAATTATAAATACTAGGACAGGGCATTGTTAAAACTCAATTCCCAATTTCAGACTGCAATGATTACATTTTAGAATTTTGAGGTAACCTCGGAGTCAATCCGTATGACCTCAAAATTACTTAATCACCAACAACCAACTTTACTGAGGAATGTTTTACTGCCCAAAATGTCATTGAAATTGCAGCAAATATAAAATATTCTGCTTGCAAGCACACCAGAGACTTGTCTAATTAACCCATTCAAGTTATTGTTTACATTTCTGTATTGATTAGTCCATTTGCATTAAACAGGCATATGACACGCAAGAGGGGAAATATGTGCAGTAAAAGGGGAATTTTTATGGTTATCCAGGTCTCGTACAATCCCATTCACTAGTAGCATTCTTGCTTCAGTTGATCTATTGGCCGTCTCATTCATGATTTGTAACTTTAAGACTATTATTACAAATACTTAATTCTACTTCTTATACAGTTGCAGATTCCTTAAAAAATTATTTCCTTCACATACTTCAATTTAGTCTATGGTTCAACAATATATGACCTCCCTATTATCAGTCAGGATTTTATTCATAATGGACAATCCTTCACACACTTAGGTAAAGAGTTATTCCATAGCCAGTCTATGGATATTATTGGGAATGTGATCAATTTCATTTTTTTAAACCAGAAGGTGGAATTGTTTTTCTTCTTAGTTGCATCTGTGAGAGAGTTGCAGCTGCTTGAGACATTTTGCTTGGAGTTGGCTGGATTTCGAAGTACACACAGGAAGACCTTAATTCACATGTCCAAATAAAAATTGGAAACAAAGTAGAGATACCACCACCATTCTGATGTGTCCAACTTGTCCGAAAAATGGTGCATGAACTTCATCCCGTGGAAAAGACAGCTCCCAACTTTGATGACATTACTGATGAATGAAACCACTGCATCTAATGAATATTAAACAAAACAGGAGGCCAAAAATGCCTGGCTGAGAGGAATGACATCTGGCTGAAGAGAGTAAAATATCTTAAAAATATAGTGAAGAAGGCAGGACATACCGATGAATCTTACAATTCATCAAATATTAATTCATTCGACTGGATGGGTGATGCATTTCTTGGAGATAATCGGAAACAACTTATTGGCAAATTATGGAAACAACATTATACCAAATTCTGTTATTGTCATGTAAATGTGGCATACCAAAATATGTCTACATAGTTCTAAAAAAACCAATAAGAGTGGCATTAACGTTCAAATAAGTGAACCCAAAGCAGAACTTCACAATAATATTTAAAAAATTAATGATTAAGAAAACTACCCTACCACACTACCCTTTCATTACCCCCTTACAACCAAGAATTATATCCAACGGAAAACATTGAGAATTTTTAAGAATTAGGTAGCATTGAGGAATATATGTATAGACCTCTGCAAAGAATGTATAAACCACCGCTGTTCAGGAACGGGAGGCATCATCCAGTCACTCCGAAATGACACTGTTGAACAAGTTAATATTTCTTATGAAAAAGGTAGACAAAAGTTGAATACACCATAGAAAATGTCTTTGGTGTTAAAATTAAATAACTAATCGCATCACAAGATTAAGTAGGAGCAATTGCTTCTGATGATATACGAAGGTTAACAACATATGGGTATTTTGGTAAGTAATAACACAGATCGATTTAAAAACCAATTTTATTAATTATTTAAACATTTACTTCTTTTGTTTGACTTGTGCAGCAATTCGATCCAAGTCCCTTCTACCTTGTCCAGTAAGCTTGCGACCACCATCAACAGTTCTTTCAATCAACTTGAGGGTTTCGAGTGCCTGCAATGCCTTCCTTGCAACAGAGCCGGAGCTTCTACAATAATGGGATGGGCACACTCCATTCCTCTTGCGACCTGTAGAAGAATAGCTCACCTGTTAAACACAAATATCCTACCATACAATGTGTAGACAAACTAAATGCCTATACAGATATCCCCTCTTTACTCATTAAAGATTTCAATGCTTCATACTGGCCACTTTAAATGTCTTTATGCAAAGAGACTAATCTAAAATTTAATTGATGAACCAGCCATGATTCAGTCTATCTTGAGTTAACTAATAGATGAATAATTCACCAGTCAAATTTGAAGCATTTTACCCAATGATTAACACTTGTCAATAAAAACAACGCCAATCTCATGAATATAGAACCTTTCGCACTGATGCAGGAAAGGAATTGAAATAAATGAATGATGGCAGAATCTTGTTAAGGATTCAATGAAGAACAGAAATAGCCAGAAAAACACCCAATAGTGAACATAGCTACATCATTAAAATAAACTTGAATTTGATATGTATAATTTGAGATGATTCAGTTTGTAAATTTCATTAATAAGTTGATCATAACAAACTTTTGAAAGTGAAAAAAATCATGCTTGATTAGATTAGTTAGCAACATTTTTAGGAATGTGGAAGGAAGTTGACAGAATAAAAATCCTACACCTTTAATCCAAGTTATAAGTCTTCATAATCCTCTACTTTCATATTGCTATCAAAGTTCCTTTTCCACAATTTTTTTCAAATAGCTTTCAATGCTATATTTAAAAAATATACTTTTGAGAATACTTAGTTCTAAACAGAGCACACCTAAATGTGAGGTCACACTGGAGTTTCTCACTTGTGTCAACACAGTGAAAATGTCACAAATAACCCCAGTAGTTTTAACTGGGACCTACCATCCTATTTGTTCATATCCCTTTTTAACACTTCTCCTCAGAAGTACCTTTATATTAATGGATACCCATCTATTCCTATGCTATTGCATCAATCTCTAACTTCCCAGCCCAAAACCAAACTTGTTCACCACCTAATGGGTCACTTCGGTCTCCAGCATCCCGTAAGACTTCCTCTCAGTTTTGCTGAATATGAAATTAAAGATAACTACAATTTTCAAATTCCACTTCTACACTCTTTTTTAACACTAAAATTGGCCTATAGAGTCGAACTCCATCTTAAAGCCCAACAAAACCCTACTCATAGTGAAAATAAGTCCATAAATTCCAGCAAGACTGACTTTTGTGTACAAAAACCACCTTTTACTTAGTATTTAACCCAGATTAGTTGTTTTCATTCATTCCAAACACCCATGCTCTTCATAAACGCGATTACTAAATATTAAATTGCTATCCCACTTAATCTCCTTTAATTCTTCTTATCTTCTTGCTAGCATAATCTCACATGTATGTACCCAACATGATCGCATATGATAGCGTAAAACAATAACATAACGAACACCAATATTTTTAAAATTGTAAGTAGGCAATGTTAACACTTAAATAAATATATATACTGCAACATTTTTGTTTTGGCATGATGTATCAATCTTAGTGTTACATAAATATTCCTTAGATTTGTTCTCATTAACCAATCCTTTCATTAATTTATTTGACCACCTTGTTATCCGTTCTATAGAATAACCTTTTCCTATGACTGTAGGATCATAGAACCACAATTGCAGGAAAATTAGTGGTTAGACAATAACACTTCTACAATACTTTGTTGCTTATCACAAATATGATTAAAAATGTATAGTTCAGCACTAAAAAAATATCTTTGACTACACAGTTCACGATTATATTCATGGCCGTTTCACGTGCATCCTATTGGCTGAATGTGCAATATGTTACGTCCAACCAAAAGCACAATCCACCCACACCGTTAAACTTTTAATAAATTCTGATCTTTGTAAATAACAGCAATTGCGATACAGGAGAATTAAGTAATTGGTGTAATTCTATTCGAGATATATTAATATTAACCGCATAACGTCTTAAGACCTGTTTACCTCCAAATATTTTTGTTACAGCTCCTACTCCAACAGGCGACCGTATATACATGTGACGAGCCAGGGCTGCACACCGTGTATAAAACCAATCATCCTCGTATGGTGCAAGCTCCTTGTATTTAGCACTCTTAACGAGGTCAACCCATTCGGGTACCTTTACTTTGCCGCTCCTGTAATGACAGAAAGGAAGACTGTAAAACCGCTCGCTAGCCCTTGGAAAACCATAATATAATACATTCTGGACAACCGATCCGTACACTTCAGCTTTAAAAGAGACAAAAAATAATTCTATGTAACCTTAAACATTCATGAAAATATAATGGTTCGAAAACCTTCATTTAAAAAATTAGTTACTAGATAGAAAAGAAAGAAATAACGCATAACCCTAAGTTTGCATTAAACTCACTTTTTCAGAAAGGCGGCGAAAGCTTTCACGAACTTGTGTTGGTCGACATCCTTCACAGTGATCGACGGCATCTGGAGGAAAAAAGAACAAAAAAATTAATTTAATTAAAGTAACCGTATACACTACATTTATCAGTCACTTCTAACTGCCACGACAAACTAACGATTGCACACGTGCACGGTACCGACAATATGGCGTCAACAAACACTTTACGCGAAATTAGGACAAGTAATTTTGTAAGTTGAGTTAAATATTAAAGATTTAAATAAGACAAATATTCAAGCGAATGCTTGTAATAATTATTATTGATCTAAATATCCGAAACAGAAAATTTCATATATACTCTCACGCACACACCTTGTCAATCCGGAAAAACTTTCAGAGAAATATTCTAGCGCCACAATGCGGCAACTCCAGTCTTTACAGGAAAAAGTTGAGAATCGTAATAACATAAGAGGGAATTCGAATCTGCTAATCAAAGTTACTAATTAAGTAACTATTAAAAAGGAGAGAATTTTTGTAAAATAAATGAATATTAGTACCTTTAATTTAAAATGGGGTATATTTAATGAAATTTTGGGCAGTGTATTAATTCGTGGATAAATCCCAAACAATTTTCTCAGATGAAATTGTGTGATTTTACCTTAGTTTGTGTTATAAAAAAAACTCTCTTCAATTCATGTTAGTAGCACCATCATATTAGAAGTAAATAAACTAATAAAATGCAAAAAAATATATTAATGGACAGAGAAGCACCAAAATCTAAACAAATGAGTGTTTAGACTGATGTATCAACTTACTAACAGGTTGCTAGGTTTGGCTAATTTGACAGCAATTTAAGCTGGAAAAGTATTTTACAATGGACGTTACATTAGAAAAGTATAATGCTAAAAGGATTTATGGCATACCCCCAGGTCTCAAAGAGCTGCTGACAGATATTTCAAGAGAGGTACCTGTTAATTAATTGATCAAAAAAAATTTGAACTCATCAATCCTTCAGAAGAATATATCTTCAACTTAAAATTTGTTATTTATGAAGAGTTAGCTTACATTAATGAAATAAGAATTTTTTTACTGAATCATCTTATGTAGTTTTCAGTTTCTTTAGAGCTCTTTGGCATCAAGTACTACAGCAAGATTTGAGTACCAGTAGGTTACCTAACAAGGAATGACATATTGTTTTGGCTTGTTATAGACTTCTTTCAATTAAACTTCTTAAAAAGCTATTACCTTGATATTTAAATCTTCAGAATATTATCTTAATCTGTATTATTCTGCTAATACAGACTATAAATCAAACGATGAAAACAAGAAAATAACCCAGTAGCTTTTGGAAAAATGGAAGGAAACTGGGTCAAGAATGACATTTCTACAAGAGCTAGAGAAATATATAGAAAATCTCAGCAAAAACCGAATCAATAGAAGAAAGATGGCAGGATAATAAGAGTTGAATATTTCAACCACAGAAGAAATTAGAGGGAAGAAAGAAGCTTAGAAGAAACATAAAGAGAGAAAACTATGGAACATGGAGTAGATACCAATAGGCATGCCTATTGTATACTAGCAATAGTACTTACAAGATAAAAGTAAGGACAAAAATTAAGTAACTAAGGAAGACAATTATGTTTTTTAAAAAAGGGTGATCAGAGCAACAGAAAAAATAGCAGTATAAGAAAGGATGAATAACCTTGTGAAGAAGTTCAGGATATAACACATTGCAAAGAAAGGTTGAAGCATTTTATAGAACCATGAGGCCCCAATGAATGCAGAAGAAAATTGAAGGCTATTAGTGATCCCAATGGTGAAACTGTTGATGAAGACGGCAATAAATTGAAGAAGGAAAGATTATTGGGAACATCTTAATGACAGAAAGAAAACTAAACAAGATACTCTTAGAAAAGGATACCATTCGTGATGATGAGAACTCTACATAAGTACTATGGAATTTTATTATTATTTGATTCTAAAGTTGGATTTAGAACAAGTAAAAGAACAAGATAAGTTTTCTTCTCATAAATTTATCATCGAGAAAAGGATAGGTACAGAAAGATCAATCCTCCTTCCACGGTCAATCCTTCATAATTATATATTTATCTGCAATCATGAATCTGAAGATAGATTTAGACAGAGGGAATTGAACTTAATAACATACTGCATAATCACTCTAAAAGAAATTGGAATGAGCTACACCTGTTAATACACTGCACATATAGAGGCTAAGTGGCAATAATTTGATGCAGTGAAAGCAGAGAAGAAGCCAAGAAAAAGAAAGGAGAATGCCATGGTTGTTTATTAGCCAATTTGATATTTTATGGATAGATACATTGGCATGATAACCAACCACAGTAATCAACCCAAAGGTTGTTTGAAATGTCAGGGTAGAGCTCACCCAATACTCTGCCCAACAGCGTGTGAAATTCACACATTATGGTAGGGGGCTAGCTCCTTTTCCTGTAACCCCTGTGGTTACCCAAGATGACCTGTTAACTGAAAAAAAGCACGCACCTTGGATGAAGCTGAGGGTGCCCAGAGGCATCACCCAGAATTGAACCCTGACCCTCCAGTTAGTAGCTCAGTGCTCTACCCACTAAACTACCACAGGATGGTCAGAACAGATGTACAGAACAAATGTAAAGAAAAGATGAAAAGGTCATATACAAATAATTGGAGAAAGAAGCACTTTTTGGACGATATAGCAAAATTTACAAAAGAGAAAGAAGACCTGAAAAAGATACTGGACTGCATGGAGAAAGGGATGAAAAGCGCAACCGCACAATAAACATGAATAAAACTAATGCAATAATATTCAGTCGAAGTATGGAGGATAAAGTTTGGTTGAAAGCTCCTAGCACCTCGATGTGCAGAACAGCAGTGAGTAGAGGGGAAAGTGTCTTTAGAGGCAGAAGCTTGGAGGGGAAGGCAACCATTTGTGGAGGATTAGAGGGGAAAGAAAGGGACTTAAAACCCTAAAAAGAGAATGATCATTTCACACTTTGCTTTCACCCACATCCCCCTGCCTATGCAGTCCTTCAAAATAGTATCACCCAGACTGAAAAAGGTTTCTTCAAACATGCCAGTAACTTTCAACCAAGCTACAGTCTTCAGATACAGTTAGGGAGAGGGACACAGTGAAAGAGTTTTGGAATTTAGGCAGAAAGGATATCAGAAATTGAAGGAGAAAATGAGATATAGGAAAGAAAATTGGTCAAATGGAGAAAGATTTTGATTTATAGAAACAAATGCTAATGATTAATAGTACTAGCCTACACATAAGGGAGTAGTTCATTGAAAAGAAGCCAATGAAGGACACAAGAAGAGGGAAACTAATTGGACTCATCCTGAGGAAGGTTTAACAGTTTACTGAAGACCATAACTGAAGGAACCCCAGAAGGGAAGAATTACAAAGGAAGACCAAGGATGAATTCTAAGGGGCAGGTGATGCAAAATATTAATCCATGGACCTATAAAGGAACGAAAAGATGGAACAGTTATAAGAGAGGTGCCATAAATCAATCCTTGGATTGGACCCATGGATATGATGAACATATGGCTTAGGTAAAGCAAAACTAAGAATTATAAACAAACCTTAAGAAATTGTATTAGGTATTTTTTATTCAATTAGTTAACATACATAATTACAAATCTCACAAGCACATCTTTATTGGAAAATAATAAATATGCACATGTATCCCTCTAGTCACATTAATTGAAACAATTCAAAATGGAGTAAGTAACACCTTCCATTATATAATAACACATTACCATGTTTTTACATCTCATAATGAGACCTTTATTTCTTTACACTCCTGCACACAATATGTTAGGTAAATGCTGATCATAAAATGCCTTTTCTCTGACAGGTACTACGTGAGCAACCTGTTCATATATATTTATTCATTGCAAAGTATCTAGAGGCGTTATTAGAAGCTCGAAACTGCTGCAGAGGTAAGAAATATTTTCCCTGCAAGCACAAAATAAGTACTCTCACATGCATCTGAGTAGCATAGAATGTTATAAAAATTACTTTTATTTAAGAAATTAACTTTGCTACACAAAAATAAAATCGTTTATTTTGCATAGCTGCAAGAAAAGCAGTCGATGGTGCAATAGCTTATGGCGAGCTTTTGGCAAATATCACCAAGAAGTATGGTATTGACAGAGCAGCAGCCAATTCTGCTGCTATAAAAATTCAGGTGAAATATGAGTCTTAATAGCCATTAAGAAATAAATTCATTAAAAATTGCAAATAATGAACCAACCTAAAACGGTCTTCTAAAAATGGTAATGATTGGCAACATTAGTTAATGAAATGCCTTTCTCTCTATATCACAACCTACACTGCATGGAACCTTGTGACTGTGGGTTGCTAGGTCGTCTTGGTAAGATTAACATCATTTTTCATCCTCACTATGACAATGGTGACCACTACAGCCCCCTTTTGACAAAATTCCTATGCCAATTTTGTTGCATAGCAGCGATTGCCACAACCCACTTAATTGTCAACACTATTGTGACAGTTGGTACTGTAGCAAGGTTGAAACAATGCTGTGACAATGTTAAACTTTTTGATAGGATAGTGAGAAAATTTGGCCCACTTCAGAGTAGAACAGTTTTTGGGCATTTCACCAAGGATGGATGGGAAAAAATCAGAAAGGAATTATGATGCAACAGAGAAAAACATACAACTTATAGTCTGACCTCCTTCGTAATCATTGGACCCTTGTAATATGTTCTGACATAGCCCATCACCTTTTGTCAACCGTCGATGGAGGAGCAGCAAATGCCCTTTTGTCTGGGGTGCCAACTAGCCTCAACTTGACTGTGCCTTTAGCCTTGTGCTTCAAATATAATGTTATGTACCATTCTAAATCATGGAATTTTTGAACCCTTGCAATTGCAATAGCAAAAAAAAAATGTATTTTATGGTAGCAACTTCATAAAATACATATTTTTTTGCTGAAACCATTGTTGGCTTGTATGCTTAAGAGATCCCAATAAGACTTTGCCTTGTATCAGTCTTTCCCAGGGGTCAAACTACCAGAGTTTACACAGCACCCATAACCAAGGCAAGACTGGAATTTTGACCTTTGGGTTGGTAGACCTTAATCCACCTGACCAACCTATGCAACAGAAAGAATATTCTGAGACATTCCACTTTTAGGAATTAGTTCTTTTTCAAATTATTTCAATTTACTTTATAACAGGATTGTTTCACTTTGATCCAAGCCAAAAAAAACACTTTAAAAACTCAATAAGATCCACATGAAAAACCCACCTGCCATAAATTTAATGAATACTACATAAGTAGTGAATAAAATACAGTCTAAAGAATTCCACAATAAGAATTTATTTCTATTTCAAGTGATTTCATGTCATTTTACAATAGCCTTTCTTTAATAATGCTGTCAGATCCAACATTGTACAGGTATTTCTTTGGGCTTTGATCTACCAATTGAAGATTTTCTCTGATTTATCATCAGCCATCAATACTAAGAATAGTTTGATGCATCTCTTAATCTTCATAAAATTTCCCTTCAGCACCATATGACCAGTTATGACACACACTACTCTCTGCCCAGGAGATGGAAAACCATTCACGAGCATTCCTGTCAGAAAAATTTCCTCCACCCATTCTTCATCCTTTCCCCTCCTAAGACCCCATAATACTCTCACCTCTCAAACCAACCTTTGGAATGATTACTCTGACTTTGGTGGTTATATCACAAACTGATCAATTCATAATAATATAGAAGTATTTATAGCACATTGGCCAAATTAATCAGGTATTTCACTAATCCAACCTGCTTCATAACTCCAAAGTGTTTAACTAACAGAGCTTATACAACTCCAAAGGCTTGCCTTTGGAGGTGCCTTCATTGTGATCCTATGGAAGAATAGCCCACCTGAGATACCTGGAAAGCACAATGAAGAAAGTGAATTTTTTATATGTATCAAGTATACCTACTTATCCTTTCCTGAGATGGTGAAAATGAAGGAACTGCTGGAGCAAAATATTAAATTCCTCTTTAATATGCACATTCTATTAAGTCTTTACCATAAATGTAGTATTGAATGCATTAAAATAAGTATCTATAATAATATTTCATTTGATGATTTCTTACAACAGGCAACTTATAAGGGCTATAAAACAAGACAAACCCTTTTGAGGAAAGGTAAAGTTGATTTGGTTACTTACGAAGGAGACAGGTATTTTTTATATTTCCTTGACATTTTGGCATTAACTAAATTTGATCTTTATGTTTGTTAATTTCATAGGTCTATTAGGTGGAAGGAAACAGAAAGAAACACAATGTTATACTTTATGAAAGGACTTTTCAAGGACCTATATGTATGCATGTATTCAAATGAGACATTTACTAATGAAACATAATTATCTTATATTCTACATGAATGAATCAAGAAGGACCGCTCAAACAAAAATTCTGCATGCCTCATTTTTAAGAATAGTAATAAAGGACTAAATATGAATCTGTGACATTATAATTATTTGGTCTCGTAGAATAATTACATTTATGTACTTCTAAAGTAAACCTGATCTAAGTAAGGCCATACTCTCCATGGATACTCATTTTGATAAATTTAGACAAAAGCTAAAATTAGATAACATTTTTTAATGTAATCCAGATATTTCCCGTGAAAGAGGATCCATATTCTGCCATTAATATAATGGTTCAACTGGAGTTTGTACCACCCTGGAGGGTCCCAGATCTTTCATCCCCTCCCCCTCACAGATTTTAATTTTGAAAACCTACTCTCTCTATCCCTTGAAAATGAAAATTTCCCAGTAGGGTAGGGGTTTTCATTTGTACCCTGATGGGGTAAAATGAAAATCTTGAGGAGTACCAGAAAGTGCCACCCCTGAAAGGGTATCACACGGAGTGGACCTTCAATCAATTCACAAATGCCAAACATTTTCAGTCTTGCATGCCAAAGCATTTAAATGTATTCAGTGAATGAAAAATTCATCAAGATTTTTATTTAGTGAGTATGGTTACAGTTATGGGGATGTAGTAGTCCAGTGGTTAGGACACTGGGCTGGTGACTGAAGGACCCGGGTTTGATTCCTGGTAATGCCTCTTGCCACCCTCAGCTTCACTCAAGCTGTGTACCATTTTTCGATCATATATATGTTGGATGTGTTTGTACTGTGATAAGTTGGTTTCCAAGAAAAAATCAGTTT
>LYUA01000145.1:956703-966826 GCA_002093875.1 Calopteryx splendens
AAGCATAAAATTATGAATCATTTAATTTTTATTTACATTTATAGCTTTCAGAAAGAGATTTGCTCAGAGTGACGCCGGCATTTTAACCAAAATTTTCCAACGTTGATGTGGGTGACGTTGGCACTTAAAAAAGGGTTAATGATGAATGTTTTAAAATTCTATTTTTGATACACACTCTTATCTTAGGGGAGGGTTTAAAGATCTGTCAGGGTAAACTGTTGCAGTCTATAGTTGATTTATTCATGAAGTAGAATTTCCTTAGATCTCTTCTTGTGGTTACGGTTTTCACTTTTTCCAGATGGTCATTTTTTCCAATTGAAATTAAAGGTGGTATAGGTAGGGTAATGATTGAATGATTTCACGCTTACTTCAGGTGATGGCTTTGGAAACCCTGAGACAAATCCAAAATATGCATTTTTCTTGGTACTATAATATTCTGGGCTAAAAAGCTTGCCATGGAAAGATTGATTGCTCCTATTCTCAGTGTGTTAATTTCATAAGCTAATTCGACCAATTACAAGTTGAGTTCAGATCTCACCTTGTCTGAGGTTGCTGACTATAGATTTATTTTTAACTTTTGGAGAAAAATAAGTTTTCATAAAAGACTCATTTACTGAGAAGGCTACCATGGGGATCCAGGATTTCAGGTCCCTGCCATCTTGGTAGGCAACATTTTTGCCTACATTCCAGTCAGAATCTTCATGTCTGGAGTTACCTGAAGATGGTGGCAAATCTGTCATCTACCGAGTGAATGAGAATGGGAGAAACCTGAAAACCCTGGTGTCAATATATTCATTTTTGTAATGGCTACCCATAATTTTTTCCATTTTTTATGGACTTCTTGCCAATGTAAATCATATTTATGTAGTAGAATATAAACTCTTAACATTACTCTTAAGAAGTTCATCAGCATTTTTCAGGAATTTCTAGTGGAATAAACAATGGTTCAGTTGAGCTATGAATTATGTTAACTTTTACTTGGAATATGTGTAAAGAAGATTAGTAACATCTCCATTTGTAACATCTCCATCTCTTTTGCTTAACAAACAGCAGAATTTTCAGAGGGGACATGTCATGCAATGTTGTTTTGGAGGGAAAATGTTGAAGGGTTGCACATTTAAAGTAACTTCAAGCACAAGAGGCTGTGTAGTTCATCAAATTATTTTAATGATATTATTAAATAAAATTTTTGCATTACAAAAATAAGTATGGTGTTGCTTCAGAGTTATGTAGCTGGAAAAGAACAGTTTCAAGCGAAATACTCAGCCATAATCATGGTTTTCAATTGTGTCTTAGGCAACTGGTTATAAAAAGAGCTAAAAACTTGTATGTCTATTGGTATTGGAAGTCTTTTAGTGCCAGCTTTCAAGACCTGGCATATGCAAAAAATGACATGGGTGTTTTGACAAATTTCTATGCTTGCTCATCTATATTTATTAAAAAACTATGATAAATGTTTTAGAGCCAATTTTTTAATATTTATGCTCTTAACACTTAGAATAAGTAAAACAATTTGTTTACACTTATGCATTTTATATAGGTATTAGTATATATAAAACAAGTAATCATTACCTCATAAAAAAATGCCGACCAAAAATGCCATTTTTCTCACATACCCCAAGGGCTGATAGATCGGCCCACTGGCACTACAAGCACTATCACACGTAAGAAAAAAATCATTTCTTACATAAAGAACATTTGAATGGTTTTATCCTCTACAGGTGAAGCCGGAGACACAAAAACTTGATTTTGAGCATAGTTGAAAATTTTTACTGCTATATTTTAATGACTCCAAATCAGCTGTAAGGTTGACTATTTGACTTCAGCTAATCTGACCTTAATTATTTTGGAAATCTCATCATTCGTCACGTGGTGGATCTGTGTTATCTCTCTATGCTAAGTTCTTCTTGTCATTGAAAGGTTATATTTTTTTCTCAAGGGACCAATATCTGTGGCTGTATTTGCTGGTGAACCTGAATTGGGAACAGCTCTAAATTCGATAGCATCCCTACGTGCCTGCTCGCCCTCCATACGACGCTTGGCTTCCTTTCACTTGGTCTCCCCACTGCTGCCTGGTGGTCGTGCCCCCCTTGCCTTGCTAGGCACCACAGCTCCCTCCCGTTGTGGCAGTCTCCTGGAGCAACTTCGTGAGTCCGGAAGGGACAAGACGAGGAAAAACTACGCTCGTCGGACTGGCAGTGGAGGTGCTCAGTCACCACCGTATCCAAATAACCTCCTCCGCAATGTGGCTCGACGAGGAGTCACAACTGAGTTTGTCCTCACGGTGGATATTGATTTGCTACCATCTCGTAATCTTCGAGCAGATTTTACCCATTTTGCGATGCAAAATCACCTTTATGATGAATCCCAGAAAGAAGACAAGACTGTTTATGTGCTGCCTGCATTTGAAGCTAGTGAAGGTGCCCCAATACCCAGTGATAAGGCAGAGTTACTTGCTCTGTCGGACACTTTTAGGCTGCGGCCATTTTATTTTGAAATCTGCTGGAAGTGCCAGGTTAGTAATTTGATGAAAATGGTGGGGCGTTTTCTGTTGAATATTTCCTGAGATCATAGGTAGTGGCTGTAGGAATTATTTTGTGGTAAAATATTTTTTATAATGTCTAACTTTATGCTATTTGTTTCTATTTACATAGTAGGCATTTCCCACCAGTTAAACTTAATTTAATCGAATAATGCATTATGTTAACACTAAAATTGTACCTTTCTCACTCTTATGATACTTTGTATTCATTGGCTAACTGGCTAACAGCACAACAGGCTACAGAAAGTGTGAGTCTATTAGTCAAAAATAAAATTTGTTTTTCTGTGAATCTGTTTTCAGTAGACAAAAGTATTTACATGTTTTTAAAATACAAGCAACCGGACACCAAGTTACAGAGAAATCTAGCCTAAAGACTTCTGGAAAACATGTATCTTGTCTATTACCTGGGGACCCTGTGTACATACTTTATGTGGAATTTATTGACTTCCTCCTCAGGTCCTTTCCTCAATTTATGAATACTGATATGAATGTAAAAATTAGCATGATGTTTTGTCATTAATTGGTTCTACAATGTCCTGATATTGCATCCTAACTATACATATTTTGTTTGTTACAGGAGATTACTTTGTAAGGCTTGTTCCCACAAACAGATTTATTTTATTGACAAGTGAAAGAAAATAAATTTTCTGTATAATTTAATGCCCAGGTACACACGGATTATGAGACCTGGCAGAAGGAGCCGCCAAGCACTGGTTTAGCACCTCTTTTTGAAGTACTATGGAAGGACCCATGGGAGCCATTCTACATATCCCGTAACACTGCTCCGTTTTATGATGAACGCTTCAAACAATATGGATTCAATCGAATCAGTCAGGTGGGTGAAAATAATGTTGGATAATTAAAATACATTGTAGTTTTTTGTTAAAGTGCTCCTGACCCTTTTATTATGTCAGTGACTGGTTGAATTCCTAATATTCCACATATATTTTATTATTGCTATATCTCTTCACGTTTTTCTTTTGTGCTTTTAGTTACTTCTTGATTGTTTATGGATGCTTAGTTGATTATAATATATTGTTTGCACTTCAGTGACACTACTAATCCACTAATGAATACTTGTTCACATTTTTGGGACCTCCCTGAAAATCTTAAGACAATATAATATCCCCTGTGTGGAAGAAATAATAAAGATAATGATCTTTTATTCTAATTATTTCTTCCCTAGATCCTTAGATTGCGTACAGGAGCTGGAACCTCCCAAGTGCTCATGTAGTCTCTGTGGTCTGAAACACAATAAATATTTTTTTGTTTGGAGCATTCATTTGATGTCCAGGTTGTTCTGATTATAGTGATTTGAGTTTTGGGTGTATGCATGCCGATCAGTGCTTTATTGTTATGGCATTGAGAAATTCATTAGTAGGTTTCTTGAAGGTTATTAGGATCCTATCAGGGAGTTGACTTGTCAATCAAAAAAAAAATCATCTGGCAAAAATGGAAATGGAAATATATTTAACTTACGTGCTTTTAACATTGTAGTTATTTTCACGGACTGGTTCTATAGTTGCTTCATCTCTGTGGTTAAGAATATTTGAAGCATGAATGGTTAAAATTAAACTTTTTACTGATAGTAGAGAATATTTATTGGAAGATATTCTTAATATGATTAACAACCTCCTCAAAATTTAAGTTCTATCTCAAGCTTAAGGCCCTGCATTAGTGTCATAAGTAATTTAAATGAATGTATGTATCTCCTTTAGTAATGTATGTTATTATAGATTGCTTTATCACACTTTTCTATTACCTTTCAGGGGTTAAACCCTTTTACTTTAGCGGGCCTATATGTATAGGCCCTCACTGGATGTGCGAAAACTACCACGGGCCGATTTATCGACCCACTATGTTTGCTTGGAGTAATGTGCCTAATTGTTAAAATAGCCAATAAACTATAAGAAAGATATAATAAACAATAGACAATTTACCTAAAAATATCATCAAAATTGACATAAAAAAGATATTATAGTTCATTAAGATTAATTACTTAAATTGTGTAAACAATATTTTCTCCTAACTTCATGGCATGGGCTATGCATTTTTTGGACAGTCTACCTGCAAGGGGCTGGAAGCAAAAGGGTTAACTGAAAAGACATGACTGAATAGTTTAATTAACAGTATAATTTTTTGTCTCATCTGCAGAAAATCACACATTTTTTTATTTACATTCTCGCAGGTATGTGAACTCCACATTGCCGGCTACAAATTCTCTGTGCTCAATAATGCATTTTTGGTGCATCAGGGTCTAAAGACACCAAATTCCTTTCATCCTGAGAAGGATGCTGACCAAGAACGCAATCGACTTCTCTTCCGACAATTTAAGTTAGAGCTTCGTGAAAAGTATCCGGAATCATCTAGAAGATGTTATTAATTTTTAATCATCCTTAAGAATATGCACAATTTGCATTTATGTGATTCAAGAGAAGTGCATATTTTATATTTGTATGGATCCTATGATGATGTGTTGTCGACTCACATACGAGGAATTTCATTTTCCCTTGGGTTGATTTGCATTAGGTGTTTAGATGTTAGCAATTCAAAGTAATTATGATATAAAGTGACAATACTGAAGTATTTTATTCATTCACAATGAATTTTATGATTTATTTAAATAAAAGAATCAAAGTGCACAATTTTATGCTAAGTTTGAAGTTCAGTTTTTCATTCAGCACCAATGAAAGACTGAGGGTTATGTGTATATATATTTTTTTTCTCAAGTGTTGAAAATAATGAATTGTCGCACAACAATATAGAGACTACCAAAAATCTAACATGGATAACATTGCATGATGATGTTGTTAATATATTTTATACCTCAAAATATAAAGATGAAAATATATTGAAGAGATGATAGCCAATTACAGTGAAACTTCTATTTTGCACTCTTTGATTTTATGTATTTTCCATTATCAAGCATTTTTTTATTCCAAACTATTTTCTAATATGAACAGTGCTATGGTTACTAGCATTTACAATTCCTCAAATTTATTTATCTATTCTAAATATACTCAATTTGTCAAGTCTTGACTTAGTAATATTTTTTTATTTATTGATTACCATTTTTTCTGGAATTCAAGAAAACGACTAGCATGTTTTGCTTGAGTAACAGACTAAACTATTTAGTAAAAAATGTGTCATTATAAAAATAAATCATTGACATATCCTAAATTCAATTCATGTAATGTGAGAGGAAATTCTGATATGATGAACATGAGTTGTCTTCTGAAAATGAAAATTCTCCTTCAAAATAATGGGAGCAGGAAAGTCACAAATTTACTAGAGCACTCTTTGACACCATGACACAATAAAAAAACTTTCAAGGTCGTCTTGGGTATGATCATAAGAATCATGCATCCCTTCCTGCCCCAAATTTTTCCCTCCACAGTACCACAAGGTAGTAGCTTAGCGTATCCAATATAAAATGGGAAGAATGATACTCTCAGCAGTTTTTAACTTGATTGCTTCTTATAATGCCTCAGTCGTGTTCAATGTGGATTAAGCAAATACTTAGATGTGATCCACAAATGCATGTCCGGAGTAACCTGATTCTCTCATGACCAAACATGTAATGCCCTCATCTTAGACATGAAAGACGTGTACCATTGGGAATCAGCTTTTTTGTTATTGGTCTAGTCTTTTTCTTGCTCAACTCCAATCAAAACCTGTTGTTGGGTTTAAGAATTCTCTGAGACAGTTTCTCACTGTGGGTGCTGTTACTGGAAATTGTGCCCTCATAATTTCGTGTGCTGCAAAAGGAGTTCTTTTGAGGACAAAGTATCCAAGTACTTAAATATGCACACACACCCTTCACGCCACTCCCTTTCAGGATAGACAAAGTGGTAAAGGCCTCAATTTAACCTATTTCAGGGGTCATATTCCCTTTCACTATTTTCCTCCATACTGCCCTGTCTTTGAGTACTTCTTTCACCTATCACATCCTCATACATTGTTCCATGCACACACTATTGATCTTGAGGCTCATATGATTCCTCGTATCTCCTTGACATAAGTATCTCCTCGACCTCATTCGTCCATTACTTTTGCAGTCTAACCCTTACTTTTAAGCCATTCACCCTTCACTTATACATATTTCTGTTCAGTGATCTGCATCTCACCCTTTCTGTCAACATTAAAAAAATCATCGAAAATCACTTCTTTCATCTATTTTTAATGTAAGTTACCCTAATCCACCACAAAATGAAGTGGGGTAACATCCAAGAGGAAGGCACAAGGATATGGATTCAATTTACTGTTTTCTCTGCAGTTATTTTGAGGCTTAATTCCAAGTGTAGAAATTCACTTTTAAAGGAGTCGCTGATAATATCTGGTGATTTTCTATAAAATTCCTACCAAGGGAGGGTTAGAGTAATGCTCTGTAGTTTCCTTCATTCTTTTCTGATTAATCAGCCTCAAACCTCTATCCAATTGACTAAATAATAAATCTTAAAAGAGAAGCAGTGCTTATTTATTTACTTAAATATAAAATATCTCTCTTTGATTACAAGAGAACAAAACTTTCCTATCCTTTTTTGAAATGAAAAGAAATTTCCAATAGTGAAAACTCTAGAATGATTTATATTAGTTAATGTGGATCTCTTTTAGTCTGTTAATGGTGAGTTTTTCGCATAATTTCAGAAGAAATGTGTGAAATAGAGGTTTCATGGTATAGGCAATAAATGCAGTATATTATATCATTGATATTTTTAATTTTCATTCAAAAACTTTTGTGATCTGTAAATCATTAAGTATTAAATGAAAATGCATTCTTAGAATAATTTTTCCTGTGACAATGAGGTCACTTTTCAGGCAAGTTTTACAGCCACTTAAATGGATGAAAATGTTTAATGACCTTGATTCATCTTTGTTTCGTTTACATAAATAGAGGATAATTTATTTTTCATTTGTCGTCATTAATTCATGTTAAATGTTATTGGCTCTGTTAATTCTAGTCCTTGTCTTTTTTGTAAATATTTTTCCATGAAAATGTGTTGTTGTGTGCTCAAGATGATTCTTGATCCAGTTTCACATTACTCAACTGTGCAATAAATTGTTCTCCTGTTTGTTTTTACATCTCATAATTAATGCTGCTCTATGTGTTAAATTTAGCATTTACTTATACTCAGTCAAATGCATAGCTTCTTCCCCAGAAGAAGGATAGATACGCATGTATCTTTTGCATATATGTACTGAGTTGCCAGTCATGGTCCAAATGACTTATATAGTTTATTTTAATCAATTGGGGAAAGGATTCAAAGATACATAATAAACTAACTGTTGTTATCACGTGCATCAAATAAGTTGAGAACATAATTATGGAGTAGGTAGTTTTCATACAGCTTAGAAGAGTGATAGCATTTCAGAGTAAATTATTTCTGAATATGCCTGTAACATGAGGAATTGAAGAAGCGTACTCCATACTAGGTCAATCAATACCTATGCATTGCTTGTGAAATAACTTTTATACAGTTAAATGGAAGTAAATTTAGTTATGAAATGTCCAAGAATGAAGTGTAATAAGGTTGTTAGAAAATGGCATAAATGCCAAACACTAATGCAAAACCACTCCACAAGTTCAAGGTAAAACATTTCAAATTAAAACTTTTAGATTGTGATTTTTTCAGATATGACATTATATGGTGGCTTAGTAGCCCATTGTTTGGCTTATGATTGAGAGTCCCAAGTGTTACTTTTGGCCAAGTCCATCCATATAAATCCAAGTGACGTTCAGAGTATCAGGGTGTTGTGGGGAACCTCTTGGCATCACTACAACCACAACCGTAAAATAAACAAGATTTTACTCCTTCTCTAGAGAGGAATTCTCCATTCTCTCACATTGTCAATGCACTTTATCTATGAAAATACTAAACCAAATACTACTTGTTGAATTGTTTCTGATCTTGGCATGCCAAACACTTTGGTTGGGACAGACACTGCCAAAATATACAAATACGGGTTGACCAAACTGTTTCATTTAAGTGCTGTTTTCCCATTAAGTATCAATTTTTTTCTCTGTCAAGCATCCAACAGTTGTATTGAGTCATGTGAAATGGATATAAGGTATTGTTTATGCGTTCAAACATAATGGTGTAATTTTGGTGTCTAAATTGACGAGTAAATTTCTTTACGCTTTGAATGTGAATCGTAAATTCTGTGCCTTGATACAGAAAATGTTTAGGGCAAACTTGGAATTTGTATAATGTGTTACCAACATTGATATTTTATAAGCAGACCAAGTCCTTAACTAGTTACACTTAACTTAAACTTAACCAACAATCAATTACACTTGAGCAGTGTAGTAAAATAAATAATAATAGGAAAAAGTAAGACCATAAGCTTATGTCTAATATCATGTAAGACACCACAATAACACATTTGACTTGGTGACAGTGGTTTTCCTGTGAAGTGTTATATATTGACTTTAGCTTAAATATAACCCAACTTTAGTAGTTTCAAAGAACCTTAACGTACTAACTTTCTGCTATCCTTTGAAATAAAGGTAAAATTGCTAATATTTACATGGTTTTATTGTTAATTGGGGCAGCTGGATTTCTGCATATTTTCAATGGAGGAGAATATAATTTTAATGCATGAAGTTCCAAATTGTAAAACAAAATAATTAATTGAGCAGTCATGACTATGCAAAATATGACCTTAAAACAATTTGTATATACTTTGGTGATTTTATTTTGTATATGTTACTTTGTTTTTATTCTTTACTGAGCAAGAAATATTAGATTTAGTCAAATAAACTTTTTTAAGTTTTTTACTGAGGGACTGTATTTAGTATAATTCTCTTGCAACATATACCAAAGATTTTGTTATTCGAACTTCACCAAGCATATGTATGTTGATCTGTAACCTTATGGACTACCTATGTAGCTCACACTTTACTGTTTCTTATCTACTCTTTAATAATGCTTATGAAAAATGTCCACAATAGCCAATATGCTTCTTTTATCTTTGTCTTTTCCTTCTCCTCTAGTAGTTCAACAGAAATGTATCCAAGCTTTACTTTACTGGTCATCTAATATTTTCACCATTAATTGGCTACTGATAATTAACTATATTTTCTCTGCGCACTATCAGAAATCTATGAATCCCTGTTTTATTTTATACCATTGCTGGTGTCTTCAGTGCCTTCTTAAACTTCTGGTACGTAGCTAATTGTATTTTTTTCTTTTTTGTGTGCACTTACCCTCTATTCCTTTTACTAATTTTGTTTTCCACTGATGTGCCCAGATTGTATGATCCACTTCCATGAATGCTACTGGGCCTTAATATTTAAAGAAAATGGCAAATTGACATTCAAGCCTTTTAATTTAAAGAATTTGTGATGCTGATAATCTTATCTCCTTAACTTGTTAGTGTGCTTGTAGTGACTACTTGGAAAACAATTGAAGGGTTAAGCATTTGATTTTTAAGCAGCATGAAAATTATATTTTTTACATTTAACAAACCTAATCTTGGTTTGCTGCATTCTCTCATATGATTTGAACGCGTACGAATTCCAGTATTACTTTCTAAAGGCCTGTTTACACGGGGCATTTATTGCTGCAGTAATTCGCGAAC
>LYUA01000145.1:1038044-1048789 GCA_002093875.1 Calopteryx splendens
ACACCCATGCCTAAAGCAGGTGTCAAAACCCACATAATTAGAAAGCTGCCGTTTTATTCATCGCATAACCCCGCCGAACCCATGAAAAGGTCTGTTGTGCCTCTAACAGATTTTGGTTTTTGGCGCTCTCTCGAAGGATTCCACTAAGCCGAAAACCCTCAGAAAAACACAGGATCCATAACCGGGGTCGTATACGGTCCCACAGCTTTAGGATTATCAAACCATGCACTGCGTTACACAGCTAGAAGACAGTATGGGTACTCATGAAGATTCGTTTCCCATATAAATATTAAATAAATAAATAATAAATAAATAATAAGTAAATAATAAATAAATTAAATTAATATTTATTAGATTTCGATAAATAGTCTGTGTTAAAATAATTTGATTATCAACCATGAAGAACTTTTATCTCATCGGATTCTCTTCTGGACGCATCCCCATGGAAGTAATTCTGCCGGCACCCAGGGAAGAAATGAATACCGAGCATCCGAGAACTTCGACACTGTCGTAAATGAAAACTGAAAAAGCCGTCTACAAATGAAGAAATGTTGAAAACCTGTAATTTGCAGGATGACACTGAGTAATTAATTATTTAACTAATAACAAATCGCAAATCGAGCCTGACAAAACGCAAGACGACTCGAACGAATGAATTCCATTTACGCACTTTACTGCTTATCACATCAGGACATGTTTTTATTTTGTTTAAAAAAATGTAATAACATTTGCACCCCGTATTAAAAACACACGTGGCTAATTTTGAGGCATTCAACGTAATATTTAGTAAAATATAGTATCCTACTCCTAATTATCCAACCATTGGGAGTCTAAAGTTATCATCATCAGTATTTCAATCCGAAGATTGGTTGGCAGCCCTCCACATCCTTTCATATATACCTAATACAAATTCCCTCGCCCCTTGGTAGCTCTTCTTTCTAAAGTCTCTTATAATTTGCCCTATATATTTGTCCCTCAGCCTTCAAATAAGTTTCAAAATTCCATACAAACACGTATTCATAAATTAGTAGATAAACACATATATGATATATACTATATGAAAATCGACACACCGATGTATCGTAAATTTGACCAACCGCACATTCTTTATGCAAATTCAATATTTAATGGGCATTCAATATGCAATTAGATCGCGTCCATTTGCATCGCACTGCCGATGCATAAACTCTTTTTCCGTATGAAATTTCACTTATCACTTCCTTATCCCATCCTCTCAGCCCTATTCAGTGCTCGGCGGACTTCCTTGGCTAAAATGTGTAGCACCTACCCTGGGGGGCGATTACTCACATGCATCGCTTCCCCCGCCGAGTGAGGGGATTTCCACTCCGGCAAATGTTTCTGAGTCATGGGGATTTTTTGCATTGGGCATTGGCGAGGAAGGGACGAAGTGCTAAAAATAAACCCTCTTCAACCTTAGCATGTTAAAAAAAATGAGAATCGCAGTTTTGACCTTGGCCTCAGAATTCTCTCCATTTTTACAGCATCACGAAGAAACTTTACTCCCGGAGACTTTTTGATCACCCCAGGAAGAGTAGAAATCCATTCACCTCGTTGGAAAAACCGTCGGAAGATATTTAAATCGAGCATCCTGTTGACTGGTCAAGAGAAAAAAAAAGTCTTTCCAATAAGTTTAACTATTCCATTAAATATTACGTGGTTTTGTAAGTTTCAATGAAAAAATTGAAATTCTAGGATAAAAAGTTTTTCCAGTAACAACAAACTGAAATTAATAAACTAGTTTCAATGTTTTTCTCAGTACATATTTGCAGTTAAAAAAATAAATACATATTAATAAAAGATTTCTAAATATTCACCATTTTCCATATTGCAGCTCCCTGGGGCAATTCCATTGGAAAATTTGTGTTTTTGTTTTCATTTCCTTTTGGTTGCCGAAGTGAAAGCCCCTATCAAACGCAACTAATTGAATTTATTCAGGGATCCCTCTTTCAAGTTTTGAGCAACACCCATTATGGTTATTTACAGCGAATTTAAATGCTCAGTATTTCGTTGCATATTAATTCCATTATAATTTTTAATGAAAGCATCCCAAGGCCTAAATAGGAACTTGGCCGTCTTAGCTATGACGTTAGCCGTTGGCCTGTGCTCTTCCTCAAACTCATATCTTGTTCTTTTAATTAAGAATTATTATCGACCGGTTACCGTTCTCTAACTTAACGAGCACTGCGTCAACTAAACGGAGACTGCACCCACCGCTTTTATCAATGCTTCCGACAGAAAAACGTTTCCAATAGAGGACTCTATCATCTTTGTGCTACCTTCTCAATTACTTAATATTTTATGAGCAAATTAACATAAATGAGGCACTATGTGGGAAACTCGCCTGGGGAGGAGAGTGAAAGCCGCCTCTTCCCCCAGGGAAATCTCAGTACATACCTACTCCTAGTAATTGACTTGATGCAAATAGCTCTGCTGGTACCGACACTCCCAGAAGTTCACTGAATCTGCAATATCACTCACAATACGTTTACGTGTCGTGGTTAAGTTGGTATTTTTACCTTGTCTGAAAAATATGTTTGTAATGGAAAAGGAATGGTCTTCGATTCCCTTGTAGTTCAATGTTGCATCAAATTGAAGTCCCGCAAACGATGACACGATTTGATATTTCGCGCCATGAATGCTCCAAGTGATATAAACGCACAATAAATCTTCGAAGACAGCGGTTCAAGTCTTAATGACAGCATTTCATAAATTTAAACATCATTATTGAAAAAATATGTTTTATATTTAAGTTTTTTAAGGATTTTATGATTCACTAAAAGCATATTTTTAATCCATTACTCACGGTCATTTAGTTAAATTAATCGATCCCCTCTTCGATTCACGTGGATAGGTGATGATTAAATTGCCAATTAATGTTATCGCTTACACATTCACAACTTTTCTTTTCATGAGGCATGGAAGCTGGTTGGGTGGTAAAATTACTTTTCAAAAATGTTATACTAAAATTACAGAGCATAAGTCAAAGGGATAATTGGTCATAATGAATTTGATTTCATGCACATTGTTAATTCCAAAGGATGCATGAAAATATCCTAAAGAAAATACATTCTTTAGAAAAAATGACTTCTGAAATTTCCATAGCCCCCCTAGTCACTTGAAATCGCGAAAAGAAAAAGCCTTACACGATTGGAGAAGAGTTAATTAAGCCTTGCTTGCTATGAAGAGGCTTTGCTGTATCAGACTATCCAAACACTGAAATTAATGTTTACGTCAGCTAACACTGTTAAAGACACGACCGAAGATATTGAAAATCAAGTGATTGAAATGATAAAATTATCAATTTATATCCATTTCAACTTGAGGAATCAACAGACATAACTGACAAGGAATTTATCTTTTGTAAAGTGGGATTTGACTGCCAAGGTGAGTTTGAAGGAAGACCTCATCTGTTCCCTCAAAAATTTGCCGGGTGAGTGGACCGGCTCTGAGATTTTCGGTGCACTGAGTGACTCTTTCCTGAGACGATATGGAATGGAAGGAGAAATGTATTGCACAAACGGTACCGCGAGCATGATCGGGCATCGTTACGGAGTAGCTACAGTGAAGTGAAAGACACCAGACGACACCTAGACATCTTGTTTACCCATTGCATTGAGCAACTTGTGGTGAAAAAAAAGATCTCCAGAACTGCACGAATCTCCTACTCTCTGATAATTTTAAATGAAACTGGGCACAAAAAGACGTTCAATTACCGAATGTTCGAGGCACTTTAGTGAAGAAATGGCCTCTCGACATCAGTTCCCATCTCTTTCTTCAAGTTAAGGTGAGATGGCTGTCGAGGGGCAAAATAGCAAACCGTTTGTTCGAGCTGCGCCAAGACGTTATTCTTCCAGAAGCAAAATAATTCAAAGCTCCGCGATCGATCATTCGACCGTGATTACCTAGTTAAGCTTGGAAGTGTGGCAGATATTTTTTCCCGGTTAAATAAGCTGAGCACGTCCTTGCAAGGATAGCTTGCGGACGTGTTCACATTCCGAGGTAAAACAGATGCATTTCAAAATAAAATATAACTGTGGAAATGATGAACCTTGATGAGCATTTGAAAGAGACGCCAACCGACAGATAAGAACTATTGTTCGACAGTCCTTTCAATCAGTCACTCGCAGAATCTTTTTCCCGCTGTCACACAAAGGAAGGTGGACCGCAGACATTGGAATAGTGGGAAATACCCGTTTTCGGCGAAAAATGAAGATGCCAATGTAAACATGAAGGAAAAAGAGAGCATATTCGATCTATCATCCGTCGGCAGTCTCGAAGCTAAATCCCACTCGTCCAAGATATGTTTGACCCTCCATAAAAAGATGTAATAAAAAAAGTAGGTACCATGAAAAGAGTAGGTACCTACCATGCGTCGGGCGAAAAGTAAATCAAAATTTTGATTTCATTTCCAAAAACCTATTGACGTGAAAATATATTATCATCTGCTACGGCAATTAGAAACAAGTACCGCTGTCTGTTTGAAATACAAAAGGCTCCCTGTGGTTGACTGATGTCATCATAGCCAAGAACCCCAAAAACTTATTTCAAACAAGCAGAAAAAAGATCACACTAATAATTTTTTTGGAGCTAAACAAGGTGCATTAAATGCTATTTAATGAAGAAATGTAATTAATATTTCAAAATAATTAAGAGGAACGTTAATGATAATTATTTATAGACGTTTGTACCTTTAAAAAAATCCACGTCAAGGGCCCGCAGGATTGAAAATTAAGAGCTAAGTGGTCCGTGAGGTCAGAATGTTTGGCGACCGCTGAAATAGAGGATTGCTTTCAATCCTGAATATGTAAAGTCGGACTAATATCGCAGCTACGCCCTTACCGCGAGGAGCCTAATGGTTCGGTGAAGCAAAGCCACACCTACCACACCTACTTCAACGCATTCTTAAGGTTCACGGACATTGATCACATTTCCGAGGAATTCTCTTACATGAATATGCTTTCACAACAGTTAGGCCAACCTTATTAGTTCAATTGATACGAGATCGTAAAGTGCCGGATTCAAGCGATACCAAAAATGATCAAACAGAATTAATCTCTCCTATTGACCTCCACGTGGAGAAGGTGGCTAAATGTTTTATACGTTAATCGAAGTTGATCCACGGACGATGAATACTTTCCAGGTGGTTGCTAGGGAAGATGATCTTGTGAAGGATAATCTAGTTCAATTTACGCCATAGCACGTTCCACCACTGACTGGGTGGCTGTTTGAAAATACGGGTGATGCCAGCGAGCGGGTGCAACCAGATAAGCCGAGGCTGCGAGATTTTCTGGGTACCGGAACATTCTGGGAAGTCGTGGGTGGTAAGGCGAGAGGAACTGGTACACCCTATTCTGAACGTGAATTTCAAGCGGCGCGAGCGGCGATCTATGATCTATGGCATTTAATATGAAGTTAAATATACTCTCACTAGCTTGATATTTATATTTGATGCCACGTCCTGTCGCTACTGAGATAAACATTAATCGTATATTAACGACATCACCGCGAAAAATTCGGCGGTCTCTAACTAAACGAAGACATCTTAGTGGCCAAAGTATTCTTGATTCAAGAAAATTAACCAACCAAATCATAAAATGTGCTTGCTTTTAAGCGCCGATAGTAATTTAATTATGGCACCCCAAAATGCGTTACGTTTTATTTTTTTTATTACTATTATTGAGACTATAAAAGAAAGCCATCTCGAATTTCAAACTCGCTTACCATTTTTCTTCGCTTTTCTGAAATTTACGTGGAAATATTCTTCCTCAGGTCATCACCATAAATTTATCGCCTTCGTGTGTAGAATTAAATAAGGACGATGGATTGACAATCATACATGTAATGCTTCAGAGATTCCTCCAGGACCAAAAAAATTTGCCATTAAAAAGACTGGGGAATGCGCACCCTCTACGCATTAAAATCTTCAGGAAATTTATACGACAAGCATTCAAAGAAAATGCGGGAAATGCCGCGACAGTGACATTAACGGAGTTACCTGCTGTTGTGCACATATATGCGAAAAATTCACCAGTCCCGGTTCAGGCGAATGGTTTATAACAATGTGAATTTTTCGCATTTTTCTCGACAAGCATTGTCCTCTCTCGTAACGCTCGGGCTGTTTACAGACATTTTTTTCCGAAAAAGATTTATTAAAACAAATTCGGAATGCAAGGCACGCATGATGTCCTCACTAGATAAAATACTACATTCCCCAACGATTAAATTTTCAGATTGCTTTCAGATCCCAAGGTCCGATGCAGGCGGACGGGACAGACGAAGGAATTTCATCTCGTGCCTTTCATTCCAGTGACAACAATTTCTATTTTCCACAGCAGGATCCCGTACAAATCGGCCATTAATAATCCTCCTAACCTCTCAACAATGTATTCCGGACGAATATCCTTGCATATCGGCTGACGTATAGTTACGAAGATTAAATGCAATCTACGTCTGCGGTAGGGGTCGGCAGGAGAGGACACAATACTCATAGCTGATGCCCTCGGAAGAGAGTGCGACCGTCCGAGAGGTCACGTATGGTAAAGAGAGCTAACAAAGCTGGATGGACCCTTCGAAAGAATTAATGTAAATGTGAAACCTAAGTCATACCTTCTGGAATCCCCATACAAGTTTTAATTCCACCTAGCTCTTAGCATATCGGATTACCTTATTAAGAATCAAATTTCCCGCGACGTCCATCCCAGGAAGTCCTTTTCAACGCACAGAAGTGCATGTTGAACATCGCCACAACGAAGCCTTCGGGTCTGAAGTCGTGAAGTTACAGCGTCGCCGTTTTTGCTGTCACCGGCGCAAAATTCGATTCTATTTTTCCGCGTTTTAAACGGCCGCAACTTTTCTCTCATGCTCCGGATACTTACAGGTTTGGAAAATAAGATTGTATGAATCATTTAGTGGACGCCGGCGGCAAAACCAACCAGTTTGACTACTTTACACTAAACTTGACCAATATTAGAGTTCACCATTTTGTTACATAAAATAAATAACTGATGAAAAAAAAACACTGAAACTAGATAAATTGAAGGCAAATAACTCTTTCATGAGATCTTATCGTCGCGAAAGTCAAGGTTCGCCCAACGGGTAGGAAAATCTCGACTTTGAAGCGATTTCAGAGAATATTGAAGTCGATCATTATTTTTACAAAAATTTGGCCAACTTTGGGTTACTACACATTTTGAATGCGCCACAACTATTACGGAAGACATTCGGTACACATGGCAAGATTCAACTACCGGACGAAAAAAAGCCAGCTTTTTTCAATTTCGCCTCTCTGTGCGCCGGGTCGAGTTCGATCTAACGATTGGAAATCTGGATTTTTACGAATGATTTCCGTGCATCTCCCAAATACGACTTCCCCAACCTTGCTATATTTCTTTCGAATTCCTTCCGGTCGAAAATGTTTTAACTCGCGGATAATTGCATTTCCTTCCCGATTCCCCGAGCGTCAATTTCTACCAACGTTCAGGGGAAAAGGATCCTCCTCAAAATGGGTGCCTGCCAGGGGCGAGGGATAGTTAAAATGCGCCCCTTCGCTGTGAGGAATACAGTTTCACGGGTTCATCGACCGAGGGGTCCAATTCCTGCAATCGAACTTAAGGACAAAACATTTGTACGAAATTACTCTTTTAGATAAGGGAAACGGAACTCCAACAAAATGAAGATACTATCCCGTGTTCGCAAGAATTCCGGAAGTTATCAACGTTTTTGTTGACGAAATACTGCCGACAGGAGTCATTGAACCTCCGGAGAGTACTCATTGTTGCCAATACTCAAATATAATTTCGAGAAAAGATGGCACTCAACGATGTGCATTTTACCTGTGACCTCCAATGCATGTTACTTGAAGTTAGTCTAACTCTAATCAGGCTTCCTAATTTTCATACAAATATAAAGGAAATGTGTGATTTATGTGTAACCTTATGTGTGTATCATTATTATTTGTGCGGTGGATTTCGTCAAGTTGATCCGCCGGCGGATGGATGTACCAAGTTTCCACATATTCCGGCGATTCTGAACAAACTAAAATCCACGAAGGAGGATGATGCTCTAGATTTAGAAAAAGACGTTTGGCAAGTCAAATCACTCTATGGCGACAAAGGAAAAAACGGCGTTTACAGTCCTCGGGAAGGGATTATTTCAACGGGGTCCTTCTCTCCGAAGCAAAATCCCAGTTTTATTTACGAATTATGTACAATGACACAACAGAATATTTATAGGAAAAAATGCCTTCTTCCGGCAGTCATTCGTTGGCTCGTAAATCGAAAGTAAAAATATCCAAACGCCATCGTCCACTCCGTTATAGTTACTACGTCATCGTATTAGAAACCACGGTGGAATAGACTGTAAGCATTTTGACGATTGGATGGAAACGGTTTGGGACGTGACAACTATTCCGCCTCCCTGTGCCTTTCAGCGAAAGGGTCATGAACTTCGCCGTTTAGCCGCCTAAAACTCGGAAAAAAGGAACCACCAATTGAAGAACGGAAAGATACGGACATTTTTGTTTTTTAATCAAAATCAGAAAAGGGCTGTTAAAAAGTTAAAGTGAACGAGCCAATTCCGCATAATGGCCTTCGGGTTACGCAGCGCGGAACTCATTTTTTAAAAGACTGCTGGACCGAATAATTGGACCTAGGCTTGAGCCTTGTTGTCGTTCCTATGTAGACGACACTATTATCGTAAACGAGTACAACGAAAATCGCTGGTAACGCTAAAAATGTTTTCACTCTGTTGAGAATGTCGAGTGGAGGATAAATAGAGAGATGTGCTGCTTCCTTGAGGGCAAAGGAGTACATAGTGGGAAATGGTTTGTTCGAAGCTGACCCTGAAAGGACCAACGCAATAAAAGATTATCCAAATCCCAAAAGCGTGGCGGAAATTAAACTATTTTTAGAATTTGTCAGTTGGTATCGGAGGCTCATTCCCAAATTGTATCGCCTTCGATGGTGGGGTAGTAAGAGAGTGGAGAGAAGAAAGATTCTTAAAAAAAATAGAATACAACCTAACAAACTACGCCTGAATCGGCAAAAGACTAAAGTCTTAGTTGCCAGCAGAGAAGGAGATATTGATGCCAACATGATGTTTTGTAGGGTGTTCTGAGAAGAAGTGGAAGAATTTCGCTTTTTAGGAAGCAAAATAACTTCCGATGGAGGAAGTGCAAGATAAATATGAGTGCGGTGCTAAAAGCATATATTATTTTTAACAAAAAAATACTCTTTAACTTCTAAATCCACCGATATAGCACTCAGGAAAAGACCTTTGTGTTAAGTTTGTTGCCACATAGTAGCGAGACGTCAGCATTAGAGTTAAGAGGAGAGAAAATAGCTGGAGGCATTTGAGATTCGGTATTGCCAAACAATCGGAAGTCGGTTGTTCACTTGATCCAGCGGAACACGATGGAGTTGTTCACTCAGACGCAAAACCTAAATTTTATTCATTAATTCAGCAGATAAGATCTAAAAAAATTTTTTTCTTCTGCGGTCATCTGTTTAAAACGAAAATGAAAATACCCGAAAGGTGCGCCCACTCCGTTAGCAATTCCTATGCCTTCTGAGAGCATGGAAATGCACGGGAAAGGCCGTGAACACCATAGCGATTGGATGGAAGCGACTTGTGACGCAATAAATGTGGGCCCACCCCTTCAGCGAAAGGGTCGATCGCTTCGATGCTTAGCCGGCGATATACTAACTCGGAAACCTGGCGACACATAGAAGAACGTAAAGATACAACTATTTTTGTTTTAGAATTTAGGGAGACCAAAAACAGCGAGAGACAAGGTGAGTGCTCTGCGATAAACTTTTCTGTAAAAAATGTCAAATCGCGCCTGCGTCAAAGGAAATAAATATGGTCATCACCGACCACGATTCTTTGCTACGTCTGTTTGAGATGGGAGATCCTGGAAGGGTCGACTGATCTGTTGGATTACGCAGCTCCAGCAGCTTGACTTTCGACACTGACGCACAATGAAGGGAAATCGCACACAATTCCAGACACGCTATCGCGGGTATATTTTATCGGCACACCAGAATGGCAGAAGGCAGGTTGAAGACTCGTGGTGTACAGAGTAGTACAGATGTCTCGAAAGGAAGCCACAGATCCGACCTGGATACCTTTTGATTGTCGGCAAAATATACCGAAACGATTATCAAGGTAGTTGACCCATGCCTATGATAAAGCTGAATTTGCTGTTCCCTGGGAATACCGTCAATCCCGAGTGAGTACAACCGAAGATCATTATAAACCGTCGGTCATTTTGGCATTCTCAAAACATAAACCAATTATTTAGGCTCTACTGTTGGCCTATCATATTCAAAGATAATTCTCGATACGTGAATGAGTTCAAGGTTAGTCATTGACATTTATTATGTCGAGAGACAGGGGCAAATTAATCCCATTTAAAATTGTTACCTCTCTCGTCGATTGAGGTTAACCACAATGCAGCCCGAGTCATTCTAGCCCAGACGTATCCGTCCGGCCATTACAGCCCAGCGGCATTACAGCCCAGCGAAATTTCAGCCCAGCGACAATACAGCCCCACGAGTATTCGACTCCGGAGTTAATCAGCCCCATAAAAACATCACAGTAATCAACCCGAATGTCGGTTTGGTAGGTGAAGCGGCGGTGTGTGAAATTCACACATCAGGGTATGGTGGCCAATTACTTTCCCTGTACCACCTGTGATTTCCCAGGATGACCTGGTACCCGAAAAA
>LYUA01000145.1:1060663-1071205 GCA_002093875.1 Calopteryx splendens
CCATTTCTCTCTCACGTTCGGTCAACCACTGGAAGGGAAGATTTTCCTCTCTTTCGAAGCTAGAGCTTTTCAATCCCATGTATCCTCTCACCTCCTCTCACGATGGTGACGAACTAATACGCGAAGTGCCCCAAGTTTACGAGGAAAGATACCAACGTGTTTCAGAAGGCGGAACTTGGCACCCAAGGGGTTTATTTTTTGTAATTCTCGATTGCGATTCCTAATACTGAGTGTGTTTAAAGCGCGGCGAATATTATGACGAGGTGTCAACGACCGAAAGGCCCCCTCGGAGATAGGAGAAGGACGGCTTTGAATACAAATGATCGCGCGATCACGATAGTCCGTCACCAAATTCGTTGCATTGCTGTTCCGAATTCAGCGAGTACGAGATATTACAAAGACCTTTGAAAAACTTTTCCGCGGCGTCAATTAAGCAAGTATGATATTGCAACTCGTTTTCGACACCTTGAAATTGAATGTAATGTCAGAGACAGAGAAAAAAGTAATTAAAAAACTAATTAAAATTAATTAAATTTAATACACTTCCTGTTTTATCTTCCGGTTTTCATTTTTTGTCTAGTTTCATCTATGTCATTCATTTATTAAGTTTTCCAGAAAGTTTCCTGGATAATACAATCTTATATGAACTTTGAAATTTACCAGCAAATAAACATCTTACTCGCGATTGTTTAGTGAATTGCGATTTTGGACAAGAAATGGAGACTAATGGTATAAACCCAACGAGTCGTTTGAAGTAGGAATCGTGTTCTTTGAAAAAATATTCAACTTTAACTAATCAATAAAAAAGGTAGCCAAGATCGTAAATTGTATAGATGTGGTCCATTAAAATTTGAGCCTTTGAATATATTATAATATTCAACTGTATTGGCACACAAGACAGCACCATTACAATGGAATTCAAAACTTAGTAAAATAGTTCAAAGGTGTAATGTAAAAACCATGGCATTAAAAACAATAATGATCCCCTCAAATGACTGCGGCATTGCGGAGAAATTCTACTGAATAATCCTATGCTTAACTACACTAAGGCCTTACATCATAATGTCTCGTTAAACTTAAGGTTAACTTTAACCTTCAGTTAAAGACAAAAACCTGATTTATCATCGATAGTTAAGTCTAAACCGACAGAGCAGCCGCATTAAAGTCTGGGTTCCTACTGCTAGAATGTTTATGTTCACTAACGAATAGGCTTCATTGTTTATAAAATTGGGCCTGTCGGTAACCTCCAAATTAAGTAATCGTCCACATTGGCTAATAATTGGATTTAACCAGAAATTATAAAAAAGGGCATAAATGATATGTCTGTTACCATAAGGATACGACGAAACCGACGTTCTTCAACTATTTCATCACTGTTCCTAATTAACGTTAAAGGTTCCTGGAGTTACTGGCTTCTTTAGAAAACCCAATAGGGGTTCAGGCCCATGTAGTTGCCATACAATTTTACTTCCGTTTTTAAATGATCCAAACGGCATAATGTACAGGAGAAAGATGTTTCTTGGTATCGGTTCCATTACATACCGGAAAAAGCCTACGGAAAACGTTTTAACTTGCCTTGGATTAGGTTTCAAGGATTTAGGGAAGCGAAATGACGTGAACTTGATAGCTATAAGGAAGGGTGATACCTTAGACTTGGATCATTGACTGTGACGAAATAGCTATCCACCACCAATGATCATTCAAATTAAATCCAAGCATACTTGTGAGCCTAGCGACTCGCCGTTTCTAGCTTAGAATCCCATCCTTTCACCAACCGGCTCTCCCACAAACTAGTTTTTCAGATGGCTTGTGACCGGATTACCATGAAAATAAATACCCACTTCATTCGCAACGGGAACCACGGTTATATACATTACGCGCATACCTTTCCTTCCCGCGTGCGTTGCTCGTAGAGAAACGACTCAAAATAAAAAAGAGCATAATCTTTGTTGCAAATTGTGAGCTTTGAAAGAGAGCAATTGAGTGCTTTGAGCTGTGATATAAATAAAACAACACCATTGCACTACAATTTCGTGAAAATGATCACAAAAAATCAGTACCTGTGCGTGATTGATGCATTTCGGTGAGACGATAGCTCGAAATGGTGCATGTATCATGTTAACACCATGACATTAACAAAGAAATTTAATACAACCATTGAAATCATAAAATTTTAAATCCTCTGCAAACCTGTTAATGATAATATTTTAGGATTATATTTATCTTTCTAATATTCAACAATCTCCACATGTAATTAGTACCCGGAAATGCAGCTTACAAACGCTAATATTCTGGTAAAAATATTTCAAGAAAAAATTAATTAATTAAATTAATAAAAGCAATTCCTTACTAGCAGCAAAAGAAAACAAAAATGGATTAATAAGACATTGCGTTTTGATAAATGACTCATTTATGCAAAATGAAAATGCAGTTTTTGCTTTATTAAATCGGAACCGAATGTAAACGAAACGTATATAAACCACCAAAAGGATGGAAAAAACACCCACGGCGGTAGTGTTCAGAAAGGTAACTTTTAGCATTCCGAGAGGTTTTCTAATTTCCGAGAGGTGACGCATTACTTTCGTCCATAGGACTTATTCGCGAAGCCATTGTTTCTACAAGCGCGTGTTCCTACCGTGTAATTGGTATAGTAACTATGTCATGGGCCCCCAATTTTCCAGATCAATGCAAGGGGATGACTATAAGTGTGAAAAATAATATTTCTCTTTGATATTTTCGCCCTGAAATATCACTCATATTTAATAAATCATATCAAAGGACTTTAAATTTTGAAGGCAGGTGTACAATCTACATCTCCACATTGCCTCTCAAGCCGCTGCAACAGCGTGTAGCAGGCAGGGGGTGATCTATCACCCCCTAAACTAAAGTAGAAGTATGTTAAGGGGGTGCATGAATGTACTTCTTATTGTTTTCCTCATCTTGTGTTGTGGTCGTGGATCGTGCGAGTGAAAAGCTTGAATCCATCGGTTCCACATGCTATTTCTCTAATTTTATAATCATCGTCCAACTTGGTGATGTAGTGTTGGCATTGGATTACTTTCTCCACGTTGCAAGTGATATCACTTGATTTTTTTTACCTTTTTAATACTTTAATCTACAGTTTAGTCCTATATTATCTTGTGATTCCCGTCACATATTACGTTTTAATTGAGTGACGCTTTGGGTCCTCTTAATTCGATTTTCAACGAAACGGGATGCTTTCCTCTGCATTTAATTCAATTCTTGAACTAATTTTTTTACTATGTGCAGTCGAACTGACGAGAAATAGCAATTTCTCTTTCACTTTTTCCTCTCCATGTTTTCCTACTATGCGCTTTACAAATGCTAGCTTCTTCGGGGCGGCTCAGCAAATATTACGTATATTTTCTCCAAGTAAGATCCGATGAAATTGTGAAAACCAAGTACTTCGCATGGTCCAATAGGTTTTCTCGTCTGTCCTCCATAATAGGAAGAGCATAACCTTATGTCTATGCAAGGGTCAATAATTCTATGGGTGAGTACCAGGATAATATCTTTCACTCAATTACCTTATAAGTTGCCTATGGCGCGAGTAAGCAGAATTACTACAGTGTGGTATGTCTGCACTGTGTTAATTGACAAAAACGAATATAAGTTCAACAGCCGGAGTTTAGAAATTTGTGTTTGAACTTTTTTCTCAACTACCGAGTACGTCGTACCTCTATATTTGTTATTGGTGACGATTGATTCAACTGTGAATTTCATTCCAACGAGTTAATTTAAACAAATCGTCGCCAGAATGATAATTTTCGCGGCTGAACCGGACTGGAAATTTCCTACAACACACGCCCAAGACTGCAGAGATAGTAAATAGAAAAACGATATGCATATTCAAAACTGCCTCTTCAGTTGGCAGCCAGCAACGTTCCATTCGTGCTCCGGCACACATAGGTCAATTCTCGAGAGTCAGCAGGATGTGAACGCACAATAAAACGCAACCCAATATTCAAGTATTTTTTTACCTCAGTCAGAGGTGGCATAACGGAAGATTAATCTGGCGCGGAGAAACCGCTGTTAGCCATTGTCGTCTGATTTCTTCAGATGGGTGCTCCTACCGGTTCCCTCGCGGAAAGGAATTCAAAGTCCTCCCTTCTAATCCATGAGAGTGGATCGAAAGTGCGGTAAAAACGCGCACAAAAGATGGACGATGACGTAACATGAGGCGGACTTGAATATTTATATCCCTCCGACCCCGTTTGGTGTAGATCATTGATGGGTGAAAAGTGGGTTACAGTGTGAAGATTTTACAATGTTACAGGCACCCAGTCGAAATTCAAAGCACAGGAAATGGCATTCGCTTACAACGGGCAAGTCGCCCTCTATTTGTTATCGGGAAGGCTGGAGGTTATCTTCGCAAATTATGAAACGCTTGAAGTTACCATAATGCCAGATTAAAGCGAGTGGGTCGCTCTCAAACCCTCTTTCCCCACCATCGGAAAGAAGGCCCTGAAAGGCGGCTCACCACTAAGCATAAACTGTTTTTGTAGTGATGCATAAATTATTCGTGTGCAATATGACGTCACGCAGTCAGGGGGAGAGGGGGGGGGGTTTGGAAGTCTGGATCTTCATAATATGTGACCAGGGGTGAGCGGATGTATACGTAACTTCACAGCTTTCTGAAAAAGATGTTCACTAAAGTATGACTTGTTGGATAACTTCCATTGAATTATCCCGAATCGACGAAGAAAACCGTGAGGTATAACCTCAAACCATCTACATCAGATGCCCACGCATTTCGGACGCTCAGCTCAGATTTGACGAATTACAAAAAACCATGAAGTAGGAAAAGCATTGCGTGAAATTTCAGAGAATAATTTAGAATCGCGACGTAATTTATGGGGGGGGGTGTGAGAGGTAGGGATCACCGTGAAAAAGGCTGACAACGGGGGAGAGGAGTGGGGTCAAAACAGACCTCATTCGGCGAGACAATATGTGTGCACGGGGTCATATCCCAGCACCACCCGGTCCTCTTCTTCCAATTACCTTTCTCCAAAATCGTATATCTCACGCGGTTCCCCTTCGACCCCTCAACGCTCTCCTCCATCCCCCGCGAAAAACGTTCTTTCCGGCCGTCCGTACCGTGCTCGTCGCTGCCGAGGAGATCGCGTGCCAAAAACGAGAGCCGATTTGCGTGCGTACGTGCGTGTGTGTGTGTGTGAGGGGTAGGGCGTGTGCGCAGAGTTGAAATCGGAGGAATCCGTGAGAGCCAGCGCAGGCAAGGCGGCGGACTCAGAGGCGTAAAATAAAGTGGGGCCACTCTTTGTCCTGCTACTTGCATATTATGATATATGAAGATATACACAGATACGAAGATATAATATGATATACACAGTAATGATGGCAATTCACGGGGTTGATGACAACAGCGGAAGGGCCATTATTCGTAATGCGAGAATCGATAATCGTATTCATTCAATAGCGTGTTGTTCATTCAGCGTTGAACATTTCGGGACCATGTAATTGGAAATGGTCCGAAATTATGGTCGTCATGTAAAATGCTAGGTAATGTAGACTTTCAGATAAATCAATTAATGCACATTTAATAAACAACATTCATGATTCATGATGCAATTAGCATAATCGACACCTTAAAGATATTTTGCAACTCTGAGTAGGTCATATGATTTTCCACAGTAAAGAAAAGAAAAAATTGTCGTTATATGCAACAATTAAAAGTACCACACCCACTATATGCAAATAATTTGAATTTATGTCATACCTGGCTGCCTATAAGGTTGTTTTTTACAATGCCTCGAGGGACTCTTATTGATGTGTTCCAACGATTTTTCAGCATCAATCCTCGAGATACTAAGCCACAAATAAGGACAACGCAGATAATTACGACTTAATAAATGCATCTGTGCGTAGGTCTCTCATTTAATGCACTAGGCGGATAATAATTCCAAGATGGGAGTATGCACTTATTTCCTCTCTTTTTTCCACAATGTACTTTTCTTATCTTTTACGCAGATGGTCTTCCTTGCGCCTTTTAGTTAATGTTAACATAATTAACATAGTAATGGTTACTGCAACTCAAAGTGGTTCAAGATATCATTCTCCATAAATATAAGCCAAGACTTGTTGTTTAGTGTAACAGTTAAAACCACCACTCCCAACATATGCAACTAATTTCATTTTATGTCAGACTCGCTTGTCTTACCTTGGTTAAGGCAACATGACTACCGATTGACATATGACTGCAAAGGTTCATAAATATTTTCCGACAGAAACTGAAGACAGCGAATACTAGCAAGTATAAATTAAACTACCAGCATGTACATATCATAATAGATAGTACGCATAATGTATGCATCCATGACAAAATGCATCTATGTTTCAAAATCCCCTCTGAAAGCATTCGGGATATGTCCTTCATCATTCATTACCGGAATAAATTCAACAGATATATATTTTATGAGGGGAAAGTTCACTTTCATTCACAAGATTTCCCTTCATTATTGATCCGCTTCGTCACAACACATAAACCAGAGTAACTACTTCTTATACTAATTCGTTGTCACAATTCACTTCGCTTCTACTTCCTACCTATTTGAATGAGAGTGTTTTGAGTATGTGTGTACATAAAAGGTCATTAGAACGCCTTAGGTTTTTTATCCACACTTACGCACATACTCAGTGCAGATATCCTTTAATCCATGTGTTCTGAATCATCATATTAATACATTAACACCATCAAAGTAATCTACCTGCTTAAGGTTGGTTTTATGCGGTACCTAAAACTATATCTCGTATGCACATTTTGCGCGAACCTCTTGGTTGCCCTACGTCATTTCCCCCATCAGGCCTTCGTACTATCCACCTGCCTCCATGCCGTCTAAAAAGAATTTTCTCTTCCTTCCTCTTCATCACCTACCCGGCATTCTCCCTTCTGGTGTATTGCGGCATTTAACATACTAATAAATGTCTCTCTCAATATTTCCTCCAATCAACTTTGTGCCTTCTTCGGATTTCCCCAGGCGACCTCCTCTCTTCTCCCATAAAGTTTGAAACTTCGTCATTAGAGTCCACCTTACTCCCTCTATTCTTTTCCAGACCCACGCTCATCAACACCTCTAATCTAAGCTCTTGCCTAGAAGATCAGTTTTCTTCTCTATACACCGCAAAGCTTCATATTAAAGGCTTTAATAATCTTGTCTTTAGGACTCTAATTAATGTACGTCTCTAGGATACCAATGCCTCACCAATAATTCCTACTTTCACTTTTTACATATTTAATCTACGTTCATCCTCTTGCCTCTGAGACTAGTAGATGAGCGTTGATTAGAGGTTTTTACCGTTCTTTTATCTACTCTCTACTTTGCGTGCACGTCATCTATTCCCTTCTATATATAAATGATTCTTTCGCCAACGCTAAGTATTTCACAAAGACCTAAACTGCTCCAACTGCTCTACTTTATTCCCTCTAGCTCTGAGGTTCAACTTAGCTTTCCTTCTTCTTGAGAATCACATTATTTCTGTTTTATTGTGGCTAATCTCAATCCCATACTTCTCGCATCCATTGCTCCTCTAAAATACCTGACGATAGCTGCGATCCCTTTTCTGTTTAACTATTACTTGATTACCCGAAAACAGAATTATCCTCTCGCCATCCACTTTCAACCCCATTTCAAGCACTTACCATCCCTTAATTATGTCTCCGTATATACAAGGGTGCCTTCGTATGCCTCCGTGTGCACGTTAAAAAGTACCGTCAATCTCCGACAGCCCTGTTTTACTCCCCTACCTATCGCGATACTATCATTATAGTAGTTGGTATAACGGGCTCACACAAATGCGCCTCGAAAAGTCTAATTAGTGCTGATGAACAACTGTGCGTGAATATAATGAGTTGAATTTTATCATTACCAAGCATTCACATGATTTAAAATGATTATAAATTAAATGATTTACCCAGTACAATGCTACCCTTAATTAAGATAGCACAAAATAAATTTCAATGAGAAGTAACTAAATTATTATTTAAATAAACCTGTATCACACAATGGGTGAATAGATTCAAAACATGAGACAGTTCCACTGGATTAAAATTACTAAAATTAACATTCTGCTGTATTGCTCCAGAATAAGAATATGTAGCTTAAGTCAATTCAATTTTAATAAGTCTAGGATGACCCAAGTAAAAAAGTTCGTAAAGCCCAAGATGGTAGGAAAGAGTCCCTAGAACAGATATGGAAGACACAGGGAGGTATGGGACAAACTCCTGAGCCAACACAAGTTAATTCAAGTTCATAACTAAAAGAACCATAGAGGGAAAGAATTACGGAAGAAGGCCCAAGGACGAGAGGCTGGTGTTGGAAGATAATAGCGCAAAGTACTACGGAGGAATCATCCCAGGAATTGGACATTGGCTGGTAACGGGATAGGTAGGAGAGGTGCAGGTTTTAAGCAATCCTCGGATTAATGAACCAAGACGAGAATTATGACGATGACCAGATAAATTAGAATGGCCCCATTCCTTTCTAGCGTAGGGCTCATTGACACTGGGCGATTACGGCACCGAGCAAAACACACCAGCTGTCCCGTCGATGTGGTGACAATTTAGCTGTGATCCTGCTATCTTACCTTCTTTATTGAGTTCTGGTCCGAAGAGGAAGGAAGAGCACGTGCGAGGAAGTCACGGAGAACCGGTGTGCTTGCGTGCGGATCCCACGAGTCCCCCGGGCACTCCCCCTGACTTAGCAACTCGCTCCTGGCAAGTGGTCACTCCCAGGGGACTGGTTTCGAGGGGTTGTCCTCCGGACGAACAACAAGTCGGGGAAACCTGCACGGAGAATGGCATTGGATGGAGATTTTTGCGCTCAGATGAGATGACGCTCAAGGCGCTTGCTACACGAGGATCCCATAATTTCAACCCGATGGCCATGACAAAAGTTCTCTCAGGGAACTGACTCGATCGCAAAAAGATAGATGGCGTTGCAAGCATAGCCCAGATATTGTTATCGAATTACTGCTAGCTCATGGAAGGTTTTAAAATGTTTTTTTAAATCGTTTACATTTCATGAAACTGTGCATGCTCGTGATAAATATCTTCGTAAAATCGGATTTTATGAAACGTTTCATAAAATAAAACTGATTCTATTTCCATAAAATCGTATTATAATACAACCAATTAAAAACGCCACCTACTGAGAGTAACATGAAAACATGCAAATTAAGATTGATGAAGATGGCAGGAAGCAGTTGGAATAATGAAGCAGTTTCATTGTTATTGAATGAATATCAAAAGTATGAATGCATATATGTGGTGAAGCCTCCTAGTTATCATCATAGAAATGAGGGCCTCTAAAGCCCCTTTTTCTCTTTCTTGTCAAAACTTGACAAGCAATTATTGTTGCTAGTTCACGAACTGTATCATTTTGGGGTGGCATTCAGTATCAAAACTATAGCGGGTTCTGAAATATCTGACGTGGTGTAATAATCACCCAATAGGGATCAATAAAACCATTTCAAAAGTTCAGGAGTTTTTTCAGTCATGACAAACAGGTGGGACTGCAGGTTTTAAGAAAACATTTACCATTAGCAACCCAAAACTTTTTGTAAAATATTTGAAAAAATATTTTATAAAATTTTTAACGGAACATTTTACCATTAGCAACGTGCATTAGGTTCGTTTTCCTGTGACATCGTCCAGGCACACGTACACCGTCTGATTTTGTGCGGCATCGCATATTAAATAAGAGTTCATTTAATAGGAGTTCATTATATCGCATCAATCAAGTAATTCAATGTATCGCAAAGCAATGACCAAGCGATGTGACAGGGCAATTGCATGTAGGAATCGACTGTCGCACGTGGAATGCCCGGTTTCCACTTACCGGCCAACGTGCGAACCACCGTAAAGACGCAAAAAGCCTTGGGAACGCGCGCCCTTACCAGCACAAGTTACGAACGCTGCCAACCTACCGTGGCAACCGCTAGTAGGGCGGTGGATACCGGAAAAAGGAAGTGTGAATTGAAATGCGATAATCGAAAAGAAAAGACAGACAGACGAGATGGACAAGGGTCGGACGAAATGTCAAGAGATCTTGTTTGCTTCTTCTATTTCGAGGAGTTGGTTGATTCCATTGGGCCTGGACACCATGATAATTTATTTCAAACTTAGGAATTCCATTTTTATAAGAAACCATTCTTATTAGTGTGAACGGGGTTACTCTCTGGAATGGAAAGAGAAAACCTACAGTTGCGGGAATCTTTTTTTTTGAAAGTCAACAAAAAACAAATTACAGGTTATCATTGCCATTTATTTTGAAAAAATAAAAACAAAACAAAAAATATGCATGATTTCTTCTTCCATCTGAGATTGCCTACGAGCTTTCCAATTGTTCCTATCCAACTTTTCCCCCACAGCCCTCCCCACGGACTACGACATTGGCCTGGTGGGAGGGCTTGCGTGTTCTGATGACCCCTAGAGCAGTACTAGCTGGAGCATGAAAATTGCTTCTGGTAAGGTCAACCATGCAAAATAGGTCCATAGTAGGAGCC
>LYUA01000145.1:1150580-1162607 GCA_002093875.1 Calopteryx splendens
CTACCCTGATGTGTGAATTTCACATGCTGTTGGGCTTAGTACTGGGTGACCTCTACCCTGACCCACCAAACCGGCCTTCGGGTTAATTACTGTGATGATATATTAAATGCGAATTTCAATAGCTATCGACTTCAAATGAGTCGTAAAATATTTGTCTGATATTGTTTTTAACTGCATTGTCCACTCTCTGAAATTCATTACATCTGACTGTACATCTATCCATACCAAGAACCAAAAAAATCTGCGTCTCGAATATTGTTGTGTCCTATGCTAGGAAGTAATACCAACATATGTTACTAGCAGTTATCAGGAGAGGGGACCGACAGCTAAGGCCATCTGCGTCACTAGGTGGATAATTTCGTATAGATAGGATTTTCAGGGAATGGAAGAAGGGTGGAGAGCGTCGGCCTTAGCATTCTCTTAAGGAAAGGAGCCATGGGGTCCGCAATTTAACATCCTATCCAACGAACGGAGTAGGTACACGTGCTCTCCACATGGTGCCAGAGTAAAGATCGGGAGATACAAACGAAATATCCTGCCACCGCCTGGATTCGAATCCGGGCCCTCAGGGTGGGAGACCAGTAAATAGCTGCTGCAAAGAAGTACCAATAGGAACCACCACTACCTACGTTACTGCCTATTTACGCAAATACAAAGGGCCGTACGCCTATGGGATTTTAAGACATAATTCATGCGAGGGAAACAAAAATAAATAGAATGTAGTGGCAGCTATTCAGATGGAATAAGTGGTGTAGATGTCCAACTTATTCATGAGTGTATTTTTGTGGCAAAATGGTTCAATGCTTCAAGGGTTTCAGGGCCTGTATTGCGGTCACGAAATTTACAAGGGGAAAATTTAATCCTTGAACCTGTCTTATTACATACCGATCTTTCTCATTTATCCACATTGGTCGACATGTGGATCCGGTGTTGTGTTTGAACTTTTCACTTGACGTGGAAGGCAAACTCGAAACATTTAAAAACTCGGACGATGAGACGCGAAAGGAGGAACCTTACTAGTAATTTATCACCGAGTACTTTCTCAGCATTTCCCGAGGTCATTCCAACCCTGATGTTTCGATGATTGTCTCACGATTTGTGTTTTACCCGATAGTCTGTCAAGGAACGGGCGCCTCACACCACATTTTGTTTAATTCTTCCATTGTGTGTTGATAACCCTACGGCTTGAGAATTGAACGTGCAACACTTTCTGAGTCGAAGAGCACGGGATGGTAGATATTGTTTTTTTCTCTAATACACAGATTATTACCAGTAATAATTTTCAATGTTACAGGGCTGATTGTGTCGCTGGTATGCAGGAACGTGGCGGAGGCCAATTATCTGAGTACCGGATCGTTCTACTCCTACCTTCTTTTCTGTGGTAAGTTGATTTATTTTATTTAACTAATTGCGATGTGAACATGTACAAAATAATTTTTCACATCGCAGATAAAGAATCATCCAGTATAATCATAGAATTAAATACATCCCATAATAATTTAGCGAAGTAAGCCAGAGAGAGCAGAGAGCATAATGATCTATCTGCGTTTCCCATCGATTGCTTTTCGTCTCGACCACTGATGCTGATTTTTATGAAATTATAAACAAATAATATGTATAAATTTTAAAAATATGTAGAGTCGTAGCAGAGACATTTACAGTGGTTATCACCTGAATGCGTAACCCTTACCAAACAAAACATGCTGATGATTTAATTCCCGTAAATAAAAAGTTTTAAACGATGCATATAAATGTATAAAAATTAAACATGAAATGGCTTTTCGAGGACCATCCACAATCAACTGCAAAATAAACTGCTGAAATTTGAATTTTTTGAAATATATCTATCAACAAAGAAATCTTGGCTGCATAGTCACTGGAGTCTACTTTTTGTTAATTATATGTGTTACCCTGGTGATTAGACTTTCCAAACTGAAGAAAGACTCCGCCTTCATGGAATCGATTCACAGCAAACTACATTCCACATACGCCTTCCCCTACGGGAATGTTTTATTATTCAAAATCCTTTCCTCCTGGTCTTTAAAAGTGGCTATCCCCCATCTCTGTCACTCACAACAGAAGGGAATAAAAACGGCAAAGATTCCACGCATAATCAAGACGCCATTCTTCCTTATACCTCCCCCCCCCCCAGGGGAGGCATATAAGATCTGAGCGGAGAAGGATGCGACTGGGAATGGTGTTCGATTCTATGCTTTCCATCATGCGATGAGGATGTGAACAAACGTCTACGACGGAAGGTGAAAATCAATAATCAAACATTGAGTGCCGAAATGCATCCACTCCCTCACCCCCCCCCCCCCCCCCNCCCCCCCCCCCCCCCCCCCCCTCCCTTACCCGCTTCTCGACTATAGAATGCGAAATCGTTGGATATGTGATAGTATGCTTTTATGATGCAGATACAACTTAAATCGCTATGCGAAATTCGAATATCGCTCGCACAGCCCTAAGCGCATTCTTACCTTCTTGGAGAGACCAAGGCTTGGTTTCTGGATTGACGGCGCATGCCTCCATGCACACTCATTCAGGATGCAGGCAAATGATAATTATTTCCCATATTCGTTTCACGAAGCATCGCGCATCGCATCGCGCTGTTGTTTCAGGGTCGAACGCGCGGCCAATGGTTCATCATCGCCGATCCCAAGAATGGTTTGCAGCTGCTCTCCAATCTATCCAGTCACCTGCCAACATCTTCACAGCCACATAGTTCCTTATACTGATTTCTTCCATCACATGTTTCCAGTAATTCATCCTTGGCTTATCTCCACAGTTTTTCTCTTTTGGCACTCTCCTTATGATCCGTTCCATTGCTGCCTTTATAGACTATTGCGCTTAAGGATGTGTGCAACTATTTGTGCTTCTCTCCTTGTGACTTCCATTCTCGTCTTTTCACTCGCTCTTCAATAGAATTGTTATTTGTTCATATTTTTAAAAATTTCAGTCAGTCTTATTCTTCGGCACAACCTTATTTCTATTACTTCTGATCTTTAATATACTAAAGTTCACAAATTCAGGTCTGATATAGTGGAAGGAATCCATACTGGTGAATAAAAGCACTTTTCCACAGAAATAATTTATTGCGTACGACGCGCGTTTCGGCTTACTTAGCCATCAACCTGTTGATGGCTAAGTAAGCGCGAAACGCGCGTCGTACGCAATAAATTCTTTTTGTGGAAAAGTGCTTTAATATACTGCTGAAATCGCCAACCCGCACCGCCGGATAAAAGTAGATTCCATAAGAAGGTTATCAAAAAACCATTTATTTTTATCCTCACTCGCAGTACTTGCCGTCAAATTTGTTTCATATAGAGATGGCTTTTTTCGCTTTTCTTCCAATCACCTCCCTCTTCTTTCTTCGTCGATGGTGGACCCGCTGCATAAGTACCAACATTCTTTCACTTATTCAGTTTTTCCTTCCCTTATTTATTTTAAAATTATCCTACCTACAAACAATTACTTTAGTTCTATGTTTGTTTATCTACCCTGAGAGTTATTTATTCATCCCCTTTATCCAGAGAGACTAGATTAACCATCAGGTTTTCTCTTTACTCTATAAATGTATCCATGTCATATATAAGCTATAGCATGCTTATATACTTTATCCATGTACGCGAATACCGCTTTTTTTCTTTTCTTGCCTTCTCGATGCAAACATTAAAGGTCAGAAGCCATAACGAGCATATTTCTTTCGTTACATTTCACTCCATTTTCCTTGATGAATATTCGAGCCAACGTTGTAAACGCTTTCTCCTAATTTTAGTTTTCTAAGTCCGTTGCTCTTAGATTAACTCTTTCTACCATAGTAAGTCTGAAAGGAAGAATTTCATCATGGTCATCCACTTCTTCTAAATCCAAATTTTCACCTTCCAGGTTTCCAATCTTTGGTAGATTATTTCTTTTCCATAACCCTTGGGTCGCCAGGCTAACTGTTACATTTGAGAATGCTCACTTTTTTCCATTTTCAATACGAGGCGATTACGTTTCCACTCAACTTCAAACGGTATTACAAATATTTGAATATACAATACATACTTATTATACTGTAGGTATAAGTACATACATACCATTCACATCGTTCTCTTGACAGGGCAGGCAAAGTTAATAAACCTAATTTTAAATTATTTCTAGGACTTACTCCCTAATTTCCTCCATACTGCCCTTTCCTTCCTAACTTTGTTCGCCTCTGCCGCATTCATGCATTGTTTTAGACATACCATTCTATTCTTGAGACTCCCGAATACTTCTTCTTCTAAGATTCTTCAACAACATCCATCCATGAATATTTCGGTCTAGCCCTCCCTCTCAAAAAACCTCACTCTATTCTCAGATATCTGTTTTGTGATATGACTCTCATTTGTTCTCTCAATATGACCAACCAGGGTGGCACGTGACTTTTTCCATTACTGGTGTATCCAATCCACGCTCTTTACTCATTCTTCCTATTTCCACCACAAGCACCCCTCTTTACCTCAAATTCCCCATCCCCTACGCATTTATTCGACATTTATGCTTTCCGTGCCATTTCCAAGTTTCCCTTCAATGCAAAAATGTGGGGAGAAGGACACATTTATGCAAAATGTTTGCTTCCTTTGACAAAAATTAATTTTCAGTATACTCCACACACTACCTTTATACGGGCATTCGCACGCCTTTTAATCTCTTCGTCCACCCTACCATTTTTCACAAACTTTCTGCCATGATATACCAAATCATTCACTTGATCAATAGCATCACTGTTTAACATTCACTATCCAACCATTCTTCAAATTCACCTTATCAAATACGACTACTTTAGTTTCCGATGCATTTACCCTCAAATTCATTTTCACTCTTCCCACATTAAAACTATCCATTGCTCCCTGTAAACTTGATGGGCTCTCAGTCATAAATACTGCATCGCCACTGTATAAGAGGATGGGCTCATTTATATCCCCTATCATTACTCCTGCTTCATCCATGCACTCATCTCTCACACGTTTATCCATAAAGACATTGAACAGGCATGGAGATAGTATGCATCCTTGTTTCAGACCATGCTTCACTTCAAACTAGTCACTCAAGGTACCATTCACTCGTACACTTGCCTTACTATTTTCATGCATCGCTTTTATAGCTTTCAAGAACTGCTCATTCAACTCATAATCTTCCAAAACCTTCCACAACTTTCCTCTGCTCACCCTAGCGCGTGCCTTCTCTAAATCAACAGGTGCACGATACACATTCTTCTGCATATCCATGTATTTCTCAGGTCCTGAAGCTGAAGAGCAAACAGAAGTTCCGTACATCCTCTAACAGGAATGAAACCACATTGTACTCTGTACTCTTTAAAAAAAATATTTTCCTAACACTTTCCCCTGATTATTCGAAAGACTAATTGCTCTGTCGCTCTTTGTCTACATTTTACTCCCTTTTACAAAAGAGTACAATTATGGCATTCTTCCAATCGTTAGGCATAGCTAAAGTTTCTAATATAAGTTAGAAAAGTCGAAGAGACGATCGAAAATTAACTTGACACAGCACTTCAACATTTTGCCCGAACCATCTAAGCCTGCGGCTTTACCATTCTTCAAAATGAATTTCTGCTGTTACAACTTCATTTTCACTTAAATCAACATTCCTCTATTTATTGTCACCATCTAATGCATTTGGCTCTCTCTCATGCACTACACCATTAAATTACAAATCCTCAAAATACTCTCTCCAACGTCCTGTATCATCGCATTCATCCCATACAACATCACCTCTTTTATTCTGTCTTGCATTCATTCCTTTGCAATTTTCACCCATTTTAAGGCAGATGTTTTCCTTCAAAGTCATTCTGAATTCTTTCTGCTTTTACTATTCGCATTCAATCATTTCCTTTCTCAGAATTTTTTCATTTACTATTTTTCTCTTTGTAAAAGTCATACGCCATCTTCCGAGCTTCCTCGCTGCAATCATCCTCTTACATTTCTCTTTCAATACATTCACAGATTTTTTCACTTCTTCATTCCACTAGGCTATATACCTATCATGTACCTTTCCTATCTATACCCAAACCTATCATATACCCAAAGGTATACTCTATACCTTTCATTCTCCCGAACACTCCTTTTCCGCATACACTTAGAGCACATTAAAAAATTATACCTTTGAAACCCTCCCAAGTATTTTAACACTTTTTTTTCGATATGTCTCCCGTTCCTCCTGATTCAAATTCATCTATCATTCAGCTATCATCATCATCATCCCCTTTCCCCTTCCTCTCTTCACTCTTCCTTCTACTGCACCTTCTACCAAATCCTTCATAATGCATTTCATTCTTATAACGTGGCCTATCCAGTTCTTGTTCCGTTTTTTTAACTAAGCTGATCACTGTTCTTTTCTCATTTACCTTCTTCAGTATATCCTCATTCCTTACTTTATCCATCCACGTAGTGTTTGGCATTTTCCACCGAAACACAAGGCTTCTATTTTTTTCTGTCTTCTTAAGATGAGTCCACGTTTCCTGGCATATAAGAACACACCCCATTAATACCAGCCTTCTTCTCAGATCAATATCGATTTTACTCTACTTTTATCTTTTTCCTATTCTCCATTCCTATACCATCCTATATCTCACCTCCTCTTCGCCTTTCCAGTTCTTTATCGCCTCCGTACACGGATATTATATCCACCTTCCCTCCTGTTCTAGACTCATACTTTCCACAAACACTCCCATCACTTCAGCCTCTCCCATCCTCCTCCTCTGGATAAAGTGTACGCTTGCTTGAATCCGAATGAAGGCCTTCAATAACGCTCCATTCAACGAAAGTTAATTCAATTTTAGATCATCATTTCAGTCTTGCATATTCACAAGGTCACGAGAAAGAATTAACTCTAACTCGTGACACGCAACCAACTTATGTGCATGCAAGCACCAAGGACAATTTTCAATTGCATTTCATAGCAATTCACTAAGTTTGGACACCTTCAAGAGGAGATGCGCCGATGTACAAGTATTTCTCTGCAGTTGGGCGCTCAAGGTTGAGGATGAGCGGCTTGCATTCTCAACCTGAAACTCACAGGGTGGCGGACTAGTTAAGTTTCATCACGCGTCACGATTCACTTTGCCGCAACTGTGGAAGAGTGCAGACTGGCGCCCTTTGATGCGTATCATGTTAAGGGTAGCACTTAGGTACGTACCGGAAAGGTGATATTCTGACCACACTTGGAATGTACTATAAGTGTTTGGGATATATCGGAGAGGGCAGAAATCACGCAATTAGATGGAGTGCAAAGGTGATCCGCTTTTTAAATATATTTTTATTGAAAGAAAGAGTATATATATTATATAAAAATAAATAATATCACCGTATGCACCTTTGGAAATTTTCCTTCGATTTTCAGAATTCCATGCTCTATCAGAAATAGAACCCCATCACTTTCGTACAAGGAAAATCCCATATCTTCATAATGCTTATTTTCTTCGAACGCTTCTTATTCATAAAGAATTATTTCATTTATATTTATTTTATAACTTAACAATTAATACTTGCCGTAGTTGCATTTAGATGAAATGACGAAGTTTATTAATGAAAACCTTGTTATTGTGCTCATATTTTATAAAACCAAGAAATTTATAATTCAAATAATTATGCAATCATAAATTCCTACTTTATTCAAGTCTGGCGTCCACAAGAGGAAATACGAGATCTCCTTTAACCCTCGAATCACGCAAGCAAAATGAATGATATTTTCCAAACTTTTGCCCCGCAAAAATTACTTGCTTCAATTTATATTTCTCTTCTAGATGATAATAAAAGTTAAAAATAAAAAATACAAACCATAATAAAAAATATTCGCGAGCAACTATAGGGGGAAATGGATATAAATAAAAGCGATTATACTTCCCCCAGTGGGTATAAATGTGCCCGGCTTCTAAATTCATAGATTTTTAACATATGATTACACTCAGGTGCTTATCTTTTATTTCTTGCGTGCAACACTTAACCGCAGTTTTGATAATGTTCTATCATAAATCCTCCCGCCACAAACTACTGTATTGTTTGAAGAGTAAAACCAAAGCATAATATTTGAAGATTAAATACAAATGCACGGATACACCTGAGAAGCGAAAAGTTCCTTAATCGGATGCTACAATCTCACATTCATAAACGCACGATTTTTCTTTATTTTTTATTAATTTCCTCCCGTAATTTAACTCCCAAAGTTCACTTTCCATTTGGAACAATCATGAGGTAACTTGAAGACACGCCACATCCCTAAGACAAAACATCAAATCATCCTTCCACGATGGTGGAAGCGATGGATTTCACTTCTTACCCTTGGCATCTGCGAAGCCGCCTTGATCGTGGATCACGTGACGCGATTTGGGCTCATTTCCTTCCCAACCCCCTTCTCCACGCGAGGAGACCCGGAATCCCGCCTCCCCCGCGAAATCACGTGTCTAACTCGAACTTTCTGTTCATCAACTCCGCCATACGGACAGCAGAGTCGACAGGGAATGGTAAGCACCCCTCTTCCAATGAACCCCGGGAATGTTAATGAAGAATCTTCTCTTAGAGGTATCTCATTCACAAGAGTAATAACACTAGTTGAAATGAGTGAATTTAAGTGCGTATATTTTATGTATTAATGTAATCCAAGAGAATGGATAATATCGTCGTCTCATATAAATGTATCCAAGAGTAAATATCACGATCATTTTCACCAATAATTTACAGTCAAGGTATTTGTGTTGAAATATGTAAAATTGGGTATTTAATGTCTCATTGTGCAAATGGAATGAAACACTTGATAAAATTAACAGAAAGTTATCTTAACATACTGGTCCAGGTATCGAAATCCATAAAAAGTGTCATTTTTGAGGCCTACTCCAACATTTTAAAACCTAAGTCGGTGCACTAAAATATTTTTCTGTGGATTCTTACAAAGTTTTACATTTACAAGCGAAGGTTTATACAAAATAAGTTACCTTCCTTGAGCACGATGACAATATTCCAGCTATTGCTACCTGATAGCATTAAGTACACAATGGGTCATTTTTTTTTCTTGAATTTTATATTAAAAACAAGATTTTTGTGCCTGTAAGGATACCAACACTGACTGTTTGAATTGCTGTTATATTGTATAATTTTGTCAAAGTTAAATCATAAGAATATTTTCCAATGCTCCCAGTAAGCTAATGAAGTCTCGGAGTATAATTGTAAAATATCATTTTCTTCCCATATAAAAATAACTATAAAAATATATTTCTATCTTTCTTCTTTGACACCCAAAAATGCCAGATGGGTTCACGAATGATCGCTCAACATCCTACAGTCGATAATCGATTTATATTTAAACAAGTATCTTTGTTTTCGACGGTGAAACGGTTGTCTGCCGGAAAAAAAATTCTTATATTAATCCCATGGAATTCCACAAAGTGACTCTTGTTACCGTTAGCTTGATTTATGATTTTAGATTATATATATTCGAAAAATTCACAGTGTAAAAATCATTCGCCTNAATCATTCGCCTGAACCGGGACTCGAACCCGGATCCCTCAATTTCCGGACAGCAGCGGGTGACTCCGTTAAAGTTACTGTGGCGGCATTTCCCGCAGTATCCTTATTTTAGATTATGTTGAAACTATTTTGTTTCACGCGTAAAACTCTTCTCTCTCTCTCCCTCCCCGCAGGGATACTTTGGCCGGTGGAGGGACTGCCGAGTTTCATGCACCAATTGAGTCGCTTCCTGCCCCTCACGCTCGCCTCGGAATCCCTGAGGGACATCATGGTCAAGGGGTGGGGCCTGGCGTGGCCCTCCGTTTACTACGGCTACCTGGCAACGCTCTCGTGGATCATCTTCTTCTTCGCGTGCTCCTACGTCATCCTCAAGTTCAAGAAATCTTGAGGGGACGTCCCGAGGCGCGCGAAACGAAACGTAAGGTGGGGCGCGGGTGCGTAACAGCTGGTCGTTTGCGTACGACCCGTTCAGTTGCATGTCGGGACGCCCGAGATTCCACCCGAGGGTGCATCGGATTAGGCGGACTCGAAATGTGCCAAGTGGGTGGCTCACGGTGAACGCGCATCCATTTTCTTCATCCACAATTTCTCGGAAACATTTCCGAATGCGATATCAATTCCAGTAGGCTAATCGATCGTTGGATCACCTGGACTGACTGGAGGACCGAATCCGCAGTTCACCACCGCCGCGCGAGTTCCGTGGACCACACCCGTCGTTGGATGATATCTCACCAAAGATAACGTTTCCAGGATTGTTGAGTCCTCGCTTTACCACAATAGGATTGAGTGATGGACAATGTCAATTACGACAGTTTTTGAAGACTGTTTCATCCTTCACGATATTTATTGAAAAAGTGAACGTTTTTTTCCCGTCAGTTTTCCTCCCAGTTCCACGCCCGGAATGAATGTATTCAATCGGATCCTTTTCCGTCGAAAACGTCCATTAACTTTCGACGATCTCCCGCGAGAAGAGAGATCAGAGCATTGTCTTGTAAAAAATACTCCACTGAGCAATGCGACGCTTGCGTGAAGTTCTATAGTGCAATAATGGTGAAAGTTCTACTTTGTTTAAAAAAAAACTCAAGGGAAGTGCTTCTTTGAGCGTCGGTGGAAGAGGGGTGTCAAGCACAGAAGTAAGACTTACTGTCCGTATGCATCGGAGTCACTCGTCGCCGGATACGAGCGAATAGGACATTTATTCAATATATCTTTGATAAACCAATATCAATAGGCCTAATTATTAAAAAAACGACACTGCTTTAGAGTTTTGAGTATGAATGAGTTATCTGACTGCTGATGTAAACTTGGCTCGACCAATACTGTGTATGTGAAGGTGTTTTCATACAAATTTAATTTTATTTTATTCTTTATTTCTTAATTAATGAAAAAATTTATTTAAAATCTTTTTTATTTTATCTACATTTGCAACATACTAAACAGAAATTACCTGGTGGACATATTATGGCATGGTGTACTATGGAAATATTAAGCAATATTTTAGGACATTAAGAGTGGCCCAGTATTTCAGATGAAAATTGTATCAAGCAGTCCAATGAATTTTTCCCTAAGCAACGAATGAAACTCGCTGATCTTTTTCAATGTAATGTGGAGGTAAAATGATTCCTTCTGTTTCAGGCTAAAACTCAAATTATTTATGCCTTTCTAACATATTAAGAATTACATGCAATCTTCGTGCTTCAAACTCCATTTAAGACTATCCAATTAAAAAGTGACACTCTCTCTTCGTTCATAACGATTCTTCACCAAACGGGCAGCTTTCCTCTGTATCTTGTTTATTTGATAGATTAGTCCCTTATAAGCTGGGTCCCAAATGTTCGAAGCGCGCTCAAGATGAGATGTAACTAGCGCGAACTCTCCATAACTTTTTCATTAGAATATTTTCCCACTATGAGTTTAATGAAACTCAGTTATTCAATACAGCGCCGATAGCTATCAATAGATAGGTGAAACAGTAGAGTTGGAAGGAATATACTACACCAGGAGGAGCAGTTCATGCGCTTACATATTTGGGCAGTACTTTTGAGGAAAATGGGTATCCTAAGACTAAGACCTAATCTATCCTAAGACCTCCTATCTCCATATCCTATCTCCCTATCCTAAGACGCGTTGACGAAAGAAGCATTTGCATGAAAAAGAGAATTGAGGACATGCATATTGAGTAGGGAGTAGAGAAAAGAACAGTAAAAACCTTTAATCAACGCTCATTCTGTAGTTTTAGAGGAAAGAGGATGAACGTAGAGTAAAGAGGCACAAAAAGTGAGAGGAGGAATTATTGGTGAGGCATTGGTATGCTATATGTCGTAATAGAAGGGAGAATTTTGGCAAGCGGGGAAGAGGAAGAAAAATAATAGTCTTCTTAGACGCTACGAGGGCAGATAGGAAGACAATGCAAATGCCTGAAGGGAGAAATGATGAAGGGCAAAGAAGAAGTAAGAAGCATAAGACGCATACGAGGGATGTTCAATAAGGTCATATCACAGTAATCAACCCGAAGGTTGGT
>LYUA01000145.1:1260281-1273616 GCA_002093875.1 Calopteryx splendens
CGCCCCACCCCAGATTCCAGTTCCTGTTCGCAACAAATATTTTTTTTTTCACGGTGAATCCTCGCCCGTTTGGACAATTAACCATATCCACGTTTTAGAGTTCCGGATTCGGGACCCTGGGTCTTGATGATGGACTCGAGAGCAGACCTACGCAGGGAATTCGGGTAGTATGATGTTGAAAGTGTACTTACAATTATTAACTCCCTTCCGCTTCCACAGGTATAACACCGTGGGAACTGCTGGTGGGTCACATCTTGATGCAAACGATCATGGTTTTCCTGCAGACCACTGAGTCTCTGATAATCGCACTCCTGATCTTCGGATTCCCTTGCCGAGGTTCCATCATTCTGTCCTTCCTGCTCACATGGGTACAGGGCATTGCTGGAATGTGCTGCGGTAAGTCACTCTGGGGGAATGGATGACATACGACTTATCAGACTTGGACTACAATATCAGACTCTTCAAGAGAGTTCACAGTAGATCCAGAAAAAATGAACTAATGTGACATTCTTCGAATATACACACATTCATGCGTGCAAACAAAAATACATGAATTATATCGCATGTTTTATATCTTACAATTTACAGATACATCCGTAAACCACTCAACAGTCCGACTCAAGCAATAGTCCACTAATTCGTTTCAAAGTCGGTAAGGTTTTTAAATACTAATAATCTTGCCAAATTCCAAACGGCTTGCGTAAATTTTGTAAATAAAAATAAATCATTTTCTAAATACTATAGAAAGCATCCTTGGCTCATCGCAAGTTAATGGAAACACAACAGAAAATAAATCTCTCAAACAAGTTAGGCCATCGGATGCGAAGCACCGAAATCCATGTCCTTCTACCAAAGAAAATGAAGTTAAAGTTAACACATACCCACACGTATACCCTTCACGCCGTTCCCCTTCGTGGTAGGTAGGACCATAGAGTAAAGACCCTACTCTTACCCGAGGGTCTTTACTCTATAGTAGGACCAAGAAGTCACTCTCCCTTTCAATAATTCCCTCCGCACTACCCTACCCTTGCAGACTTCCTTCGCATCTGGCACTTTCTTATATTGTTTCACGCACACTCTTCCGTCCCTGAGACTTCAAACATTTCTGGACTTGAGGGTCTCTTCAGCTACAGTCACTCATGACTTTCTCGATCCACCCCTACCCCTCCCAAACCATTTACCTACTCCTCTCTCATATAGTTTGGTGAACAGACTCTCACCCATCCTCCCAATATGGCCAAACCATAGTATCACACTTCTTTCATACTTGTCTTTCCATAACCGGTGCATCCAACACGCATTCTTTCATACCGCACACATTCCTCGCCCTATCTCTCTCATTTTTACAATACTCCTCAAGAACCTTCACCATGCCCATCGCATTAATTGGACATATAGGCTTATACGAGCTCGTACTGGCGTACCCAAGTTTCGCTTCGGTACAAAAATGTGAGGAGTACACTTTTATACACTGCCGTTTTTGCTGCCTTAGGCAAACATTCATTTTTTTATATAATCCACATCCAACTAACAATTTTACCGTCTGAATTCGCACGTCTTTTAATCTCTTCATCTATACTAACATCCTTCGCAAACACTCAGCCAAGATATACAAAATATTCCACTAGTTCAATTATTTCGTCTTTTACTATCACTATGCACCTGTGCTTCTCATTGTCCTTATCGAACACGACAACTTCTGCTTTTGACCCATTTAGCCTCATTTCATTCTCACTGTTAATTCTCAATGAAGCTATCCAGAGTCCCGATTGTAGGACTTGTGGACCCTCAGTAAGCAATACTACATCGTCAGCGTACAGAAGAACGGGAACATTTACATCCTATCACTTTAAAATTGTGACATCAAATGCTATTCAATGAAATAACAATTGATAAAATAGCTAACTTTAGTTTTTCCATCGCAACTCAACTCGTCACCAAAATGATCGCTGTATGTAGCAAGCAGAAATGAAGCTCTTGAGACTGCAGGTGAAAGGAAGCCTATCCTATAATTACTATAGAGGAAATGCAATAATAGTTATTTCTTTATTTTGTAAGACATCTTTATAAACAGAGAAAACTTTGCGGAGGGAAATACATAGATAGACGGCCAGGAATAAGAGATTATTCCTTCTTCTTAGGAAAAATATTCTGGACCTGAGAAAAAATTATGTTGATCCATTACGATCGTCTTCTATACGGGAATACAACACATTCAAATGTACCATTAAATGTAACTTATATTTTTCCAATAAGGAAACCAAAAACCTGGAGAAATAAATGTTCTCCTCAAATCGGTATTCCTACACGATTTAACTATACAACTCAAGTAAACGCCAATTCTTAGATCCTTTTTTTCTCTTAAATTGTGAAACGCTTTACGCTTTCACCTTAGCAACATATTTTTAAGTAATCAGAAGTAGCTCTCTGGTAATAAAACCTTAAATGTTGACGGAAAAAAAAATCAGTACGAAATCAAATGCTCGACTTTCTCCTTCATGTCTTATATGCGAACTCTCTAGAAATTCATCATTGAATTGCACTTGCAAACCAGGGAAAACTGATTAATTTCCTTGACGCCATTCCAGGGTTCTTTGTGTCGGTGAGCAGCAGGACGATATCAGAGTGCAACTACTTTTCAACCGGATGCTTCTATCCAGTAGTGCTGATGGGAGGTGAGTCCCTAAGATACACGCGGTTTATCACATTTTTATTCCATTCCTTGATCTCTACTCCAACTTGATCTTCCCGATATTAGTGCTCTTGATGGCTAACCGGATGGTTGTGCTATCGAATCTCCCTGTGAGTAACGGTACCTAGTTTAAGTGATCTGGAACAACATATTACCGATTTCTTCATTTTTTTAAAGGTTCCCTCTGGCCTCTGCAAGGATCTCCGAAGTTCTTTCAACAGCTCTGTTACCTCATGCCCACGACAACGGCCAACATAGCACTGAGGCACATAATGATTCGCGGCTGGGGGATTCAGAAGTCAACAGTGATCATTGGATTTGCTTCGACATTTGCCTGGATCGCAGTGTTCCTCGCCTTCTGCTTCTTCATACTTAGGCTGAAGCGATGAAATATGAGTGAAATGACTGACCAAGAAACTTTAACCACTGACGGTATATAGTCACATCAACGCTCAGCGCATGAAAGAATCACTCACCGACAACGACACAAAATAAAGGATCCGTATTCACCGACTATTTGCCAACACTGCATTTTCCTTCGACCTCGATGGAACATGAGGCATACTGACCCCGAGGAAACAATTCAACGGTATCATATGTATTTTGTCGTTATTCCATTCCTGTTATTTACTTTTTTGTTGAATAAAATCAACCATTATAATTTTTTCGCCTAGAGCACTTTCCTCTGTTATAGTCCTAGCCATGAATGAGAATATCAGCTCTTAAAATAAAAGTAACACAGCGGAGTCTACGTATATTTACACCACTCCCACTAAACTAGTACAAACCCCATCATTCTCTAATTCTGCTATTCAAGAGTCATATTTTCGCTTCCGACAGTGTAACAACCGAAGGCGTCCCTTTCCCTTTCCCTCGCAACGAAGGACGTAACAAATGTCCACCAGTCATGTGCACGACATCATATACCATATATACTCGTGTATAGTTTGACCTTCTAAATAGTTTAACCCTCAATTCTTTCCCCTAAGCTTTGGTCTACAAAAGCCGAACTATAAACGAATATGTATGGTAATTACGTATGGTAATTACTCGAGTACAGTTCGACGAGCTATAACTACACACGAGTATGTACGGTAATCACGTATATAGTTCGTGTATAGTTCGACCCCCAATTTCTTGCCCAAAGATTTTGTTTGGAAAATTCGAACTATATACGGTAATTTTCCCGGAGTTAACACCTCCTCGCCTTGAGAGGATTCAATAAATTTCACTATAAGTAAAAAAAAAACTTTTTTCACTCAGTCCTGAACGAGTCGTACATCGAAACTTCGGCAGCTATGGAGAATATTACCCGTTGGAGATACCGAGAAGAATTCACCATTCATAATAACCAGTCCGATTAAGGTAGGTTTAGGATGGTCCCTGAAAACTATTACGCAGCATTGTGGACTCCTGACAACTTCCTCGCAGCGTTTGTCCCACATTACCTCCTACTTCAGTTCATACTTTCTACTACCCTTCATGCCTGACGAAAATGCCTTTCTCTTCCTTCCTCTTTCCCGCTTACCACCCTTATATCACGGTTTTAAGCACTCCATTGCCTCCCAATATCCCCTCTATGCAATTTTACTGATTTTTTTCGAATATCACCCAGAAACATCCTTGCTTCCCGAGTAAGACTCTATCTAATAGTGTCCTGCACTATTCACGATTTTCGGCGCCCGGAAGGATTTTACTCGATTTAAATGGACTCATTGGACATGCCATGTCATTTCGGAGGCAAGACACATGGCCAAAGTTGGATTGAAGTCAGTTTATTCGTGAAGCATTTGGACGAATCGATTACTCTCCGTGAAACTACGTCATCTGTAGCTCCGATTCGGTAAAACACAATCTTTCGATTAGTCCCAAGGTTATAAATATTTCTTTCAGCTTTTTATAGTTATTTTTAAAGCTTTCGGAAACGTTCACGGTCATTACTCTTCATCTTCACACCCCGCCACCAGAGGGGGGCCCTGGAGCTGATGTAAGACGTTGACAAAAATATTAAATGAGCTCGAAACTGGTCCATGGTTCTGATAGAGTGGGATAATTTGATTGCCAGGCTCACCAGGAGGGAAAATTATCTACACTATTCTCGGTATGGTGAGTAGTTGGGTAGATGGTTAAAGCAGAAAAAGCATATAATACTCTATTAAAAACATTTCCTACTACTATTTTCACAGAAGACAATGGCAATGCATTAACTCTAAAATTTACCAAACACACTATCTTGAATATTTCATTTGAATGAATTAAAAAAATTTCGCATTCATGTGGATAGAACAAAATGATTTGGATATCTTTATTGAGTGGTGATTTAGGCTAAAAAAGGCTAATGGAAAATATATTAAATAAAAGCAACCATTGATTATATAATTTTCCATAAATGCGTGAACGGGTCGCATTCAGGCTGCCTTAGTTTCGTTAACTGATCCAAGACCCAGTCGGGATTAGTTCCTGGGCTCAGTCATGAATGGGAGCTGGGGATTATATTGGCCCTTGCGACATCCACAACACACGACGCCGTTTCCTTGATACTCAATGAAATTAAATCAAACTTTAAAAAAAACTTTTTTTTAATTGGAAGATGGAGCAGATCCATCTCACGCCTTAGGAAGTGGGGTAAGTATTTTACTTTACATACATCTGGATGGTCCGAAAACTTTTTTACGAGACAGAGTTCTAGACTGAAAACCTGTTTTCGATTCCCGTAGGATTTCAGAATACATTTCCACGAACTTCCGGTAAAACCTCGAGCGCTTTGAGGAAAATGTTTCGTGTCGGTGGAATCTACGATACCGAATTCATCGAATGGAACCTTCAGCACTGTGACTTATTCGAAGTTTTCGACTAGAGTTGGATGAAGCCTAATGTATGCTAGCACCAGGTGCATATCCGGTCTCAATTCCCTCAACACTCCCCAACCACAATCAGTCTACCACCCCTAACAAAGTGGAAGATGAGTTCCGCTCACAAACGTATTCATGCTTACAAAAAATTCATCGCGAAATAAATTTAACGTGACATAACAATCTCGAAAGGAGGAGCCTGAAATTAAACTCGCCCGCTCCCTATACACCTATGATGATGTATTGCACTCACGTATTACATGTGCACACGGAAATGACGCGCGGATTAGTAAACGCTATAAATTACAAACCGTAAGCCATTTTCAGAGAAAAATATCAACGCTGTCAATTTAATCTACGAAGGAGACCGATTTAAATGTACACTTACACAAAAAGAATAAATCATGCAAAATTGATGCGGCCAGCAAATGACTTTATCCACAATTACAGTAGTGTTTGCCATGACATTATTTCATTATGTCAACAAAGCATAATGAATCGACAGCTTTCTTCGAATAACGCTTCGTACGTATTACACGTATTAATGCCAAGAAGAAAGAATACATCTTTTCCTACCAGCTAATTGCCTTCGCAACTTCCTCCACAAAGTTTTCTCTTTTCTTTGCGATGCCCCAGAAAATAGGTGACCATCTGTGTTTACACTTCCATTCCTATTGAAAGGACATGTTTCCGTTCACTTTCAGCCTTATACGAACTACGCCCGCTCGATATACACAACCATCATTTTGCTGACGGATGAATTTTAATAGTTTTGCGTAATTTTTAAACAAATAAAAGACAAATTTTAAGATAAAAAAGGACCGACGTAAATCTTCAGGTCCTCATTAACTAATGTTTTTATTTTCGAAAAGACTCACGGTGAACTGAAATACTTTGGAATATTTGTCTTATACACAATCCCTATAGAAGATCATTTTCTACAAAACTGCTGTCCTCAAACAATACTTTTTATTTTAGGCTCAAGATTATATTTTATGAAAGAATCGAACGTACTCAAATGTATCTAAAACGAATAGCATTAGAAATAATTGAATAAAAACCAGTAAAAAATTATGTAATTTAAAATTAACTTAATTACAATAAGTTTGAAAAATTACAACTTAGAAAATAAGAACTGAGAAAATCAATAAAATAGTAAAACGACACAAATTAAAGTCCTACTTCCGGCATGTCATTTAGGCCAGATTCTAATCAGTTCTTTTACTCTTAATTAAAATCCAAAAATCTAATTTCATGCTGTTCAGTTTGATAACCTTTTGCGTAGCACGAAATTTCAACCATACACATTCTAACATTGATCGAAGTCCGTGCATCCTGCGTTTCGTACTTAATTTCTATCAAGCAAAGTCACAAAGTCACGCAGAATGCAGAGTTCATGACTGCAATCTGCTTTCCAAATCATCACAGTATTTACACGAATAAATTCTTCGCGGAAAGAAAGGTCCTGCATCGTGACTAAGTCGGTGAAGTGGTTAGTTCAATTACTTCCCTCACCTAGGGACAAGGTTCGATTCGCGTAAAGTGACGAATTTTGTAGCGGAAATCCGGTCTCTGTCAGGGTGAGTGGATATCGTGTGGATCGCAAGGCGAGTTTAGAAAACATCCCGCCGATATGGCTGTGCCGTATTCATATAAAAACAATATTAACCATCATAAAAAATAAACATTGAAGTGCTTACGACATAAAAAAGTGGATACGATCTATCGAAAGGCGACAATTATCGAGTAAAGTCGACGATATCGGGTACCTGGAGTAAATATCTTCGATCGTATATCCCACATTGAATATATGGTCTACATCGTGGTTTATTATTAACCCTTGATACATTGGTTCCTTAAAATTATCCATAATTTCGATTACTATCCTGGTTGATATTATATTATACAGGACCTCTTGTTTGGCCACGAGGTAAATAAATTCGTCTTACCATAGTTAGGCCAATATTGGCCATTGATACCATTCTGCTATTTATTTATCCTGGTTGATACTAAAGAGATATGGACGGTATATGACAGTACATGTCGATATATCGTCATGAAAGGCATAAAAAAGCGGTTACTCTCGGTACGGGCAGACAAGGGTTAATCTGACAGCTGAGGCAATATATCGCACCGTAAACTCAACTTAGGAAAATCCAATAAGTGACGACACAACATCCACGCTATAAGAGGGACTCGAACCCGCGACCTTCGTGTAAACAGGCGCGCGTGCGCGTCACCCACTCAGCTGATCGGGTTTCATCTCCCTTCCCCCTATTACCTAGTCACCCACTCATTTTGAAAAAGACCTTGAAATTATGAATATAAAGCACACCACATCACGCCTGAAACTTCTCTCTTCGTAAGACCTTGAAAGTCGTGAAGTTCCCCATAATAATACGACCCTGATTCCAGGGTATCAGGCATCTGCACAGAAATCGCTCACGGATGGCGATGCTACCGGAATCACGTCAGGTCGTGATTCAACCCCAAGAGGCGCCCCGTGTTGCGTTTTTCTTCGCGCAGAGGTCGTCGGGTGGGTGTTATGATATAACTAACGCTTTTGCGCCTTCGAAACTTCGCCGTCCCCCGTTGCCGCGTTCACGTGGGATACTGTATGGCCTCCGTTCCGAAAGACGTCCAAGCATTCCAGCACGCTAAAACTCTCCTCCTCCCCTCCCTAAGCCAATCATCCCTCCTCAAATTTACCCCCGTCGTCTATGAGCATCAGGGTGAAGCCCGACGTCGCCACAGATATGGTACGAAGTCTACAGGTGCAGCTGCTTTCATCCAGAAGTGAAATCATAGACCACGGTGACGGCAACCGCGAAACGTAAGTTAAACAGTTCAGTAATTTTCCTAACACGAAACTTCATCATTAAATAACCGGAATTAATTAGTTAAATTCAAACATGTTTTCGCTCTGGTCTGTCCAGTTCCATTGTTGGGAGCAGGCGCCCCGCAACCTCATGCAAAAAAAGCCTCCATCGCTTCTTGCTAAGCTGGACCATTTCTTTCCAACAAACGTCCGCTAGCCTTCTCTGCACCTCTTTCTTTGTCTGGCTGTCTATTCTTTTTTCAACCAAATAAACCAGCTCTGTCGTTTGCGTATTTCATCTTTCTGTCTCCTTATAATTCTTTTTACATACACCATATCTATGAAATTCGCTTAAGGCTTCTTTCCATTGTTCTCTAGAATATTCCGAATTCATTTTTGTTTCTCTGTGTGTTGTGGACCATGCCTGAGAACGTTTTCAAATTATTCAGCAGCATTTCCATCCCAAAAGTTACTCTTCTACAAATGTCTCGAGAAGAATTCATGGAATTTGAAGGGAAAATATTTTTGGCACTTCTTTGGCAAGAAAACTATGAAAATTTATATCAGCGAAAGGATCAGGAACATTCTTGATTAGCTGTTTTCGAATTTGATACACTTCTCGCTGAAATGAGAAGTAAACGTGAATGGAAAAGGAATGCATGTACGGTTGCATACGCGCGAGGAGGGAGAGGCTGAGAGGACTGTTTTCATAATGGGCATAAAATAGTACACAAATGATAGATACATCGGTCGGCATGCAGTGAAGGTAAAAATACGAGCACAACAGTAAAGTCATTAGTACATGCTAAATTCAGTACCACGATTTTTGATCAATTATATAGTACCTACTTATTAATTTAACATTTTTATGAAAGGGAGAAAGTATGCATATCCATCAGTTTTAAATTTGTTCGTCACATGTACACAAGTGAAAGTACAGTCTTATCAACACCAGCAAAGAAAAATTCAATAACTTCCACAAGTTTAATACCTCAGAAAACACTATCATATTATGAAAATTTATATTTCACAGTATACACCACCAATTACACCACCCTCCCTAGTTTTCAAATTACCTACATTAATCATGTTACTAGGAGATGTGAAATAAAATGAAGCAATGCACACCAGAAATTGGTTTACAGCAGCCATAAAAATTCATATTCCATTTTAAAGTTTACAGTTAACAGACCAACAAGTAGTTTTTTAATAGAGAGAAAATAAATAAAAACAATTGCATCAAGAGCTAGAAAATTAGGCCAATGAATCAAAATTCTCTGGATGGAATTCCTGTATCCAGAAGGTGGTTCTACTAATATGACAATTAAATTTGATAATGACATTATATATGAAGATAAGAAAAAGTTTAACAGATTTATTTTCAAGCCATACTATGGTACGTATTATTAAGACGTGATTGACATAGTTATATATTAAAAATTATCCCTCAATCTGGATTTAAAGATATAGGAGAAATACTTACCAATAGGAGGTAGTTCTTAGTCCACTTTCCTCTTCCAAACTGCTCAAACCTGAAGCAGAAGAGCATGTTGAAATAATGTTTCTATCATATTAAGGAAGTCCCTCATATAAGTAAATGGATGTATCCCTGTTGTATTTTATATACATTGAAATTCTCCATTACCATAATGTATAACTCAAATAGCAAATACTCAAACTACAACGGCAGTTCCCAGAGAGGAGTGATTCTTCTATATTCATTCTGAATTGTGAAAAATAACATGATCCAATTTTATTACTTTTCTTGAAAAAGCTAGGAAATTATCTCTTACCATTTAATTTAGGTTGAACTAGAATAAAGACATGAAATCAATTCAACACACCACTGAGCACAATATTTTCAATGTCTTCACTATTATACTCATCTTTCACCACAAAAATACCCTGATTTGAAAGGTAATAAATGTTGTAATTCTCCCATATAACTTGCCTAAATTTCAAATTTTCATTTCAGAGCATGAAACATATCCTTCTTTTCATAAAAATTTAAGGAGGAGGGCGAGGGATTTATCACCAATTACTTTAACACAAATCATCTAAAAAAAAGGAAATGGCTTTCCATTGCTCAAAAGGTAATGGAGAAGATAAACACAGTGTGAACAATAAACAGCATGGGCAATGGGAACAATTGCAGGAATCTGATACGGTAGGATATCTTTACATTATAAGCTTATCATTCAATAAGCATGACCTACCTGGTGTGATAATAAAATGTAATGCGTGATATAAAATATAATCAATATTAATATGAAACAAAACACATGCTCAGAAGGACCCAGATGAAAAATATTATCAAAGAGGAGATGTACAGAAGTTTTCTGAATGGCCATTGCCAAAGGATTTCGTAGATGGGAATGAAGACTTACATAACCTCCAGAGGCTGGCAATGGAGCACCAAAGATCACCATTCCCTGATTTCCTGTTTGATGCATTGGACAATGAAGCTGACGATACCGATGATAATGGTAAGTGGTGACTAAGACCCCCATGTGCATCTACCAAGTGAGCCACCTCAAAGTATTATGAAAGGGGTTACACAATGTCCGTCAGGTGCAAAGGAAGAGAAAAATATGAGTGGAGCCATGGGGAAGGATTGATGAGGAGGAGGACAGACCAAAGCAAGAACAGGTGTACAAAAATGAACTTTGTTTCCATTTCTTAATTGGCAATATACATGTTCTGTTCCATTTGCATAGTCTAAGGGAAGAGTGGCAATTTTCTGTTCACGATTTACAAAGCATTCAGATCTTCCGGTGTGGAATCTGTGCCTGGGCTGAAAATCCTTTGCATATTTTAATTTTTGCTCTAATTCTTGCTTAGATCATACCATTTATTCCTCAAATGTTCCCCATCTTATGTTACATAATATACAAACAATGCGACATTTATTGTGCTTTATTTCTGCAATTTTTTATGATCAAAACTGATCAGTAATGTTCATTCTCAATGAGCAGGGCAAAAATATTTGTCTGTTACGTATTTTCCAGGAAAAATTAATTGATTTACCACCATGTCACAACTGACCATGAAATGCTCACTTCACAACTAATTGCTCTACATTTTCTCCAAGAAGGTCAAATAAAACATAGATTGCATAATTTCAAGAGTAGCAAAATAGTTCAAATTATTTTCATAGGTTGTAAAAAATATCCAGCAAAATTTAACAAAAGCACAACCAAAAACAAAAATGCAGAGTCCTCTCATCCAACAAAAATTTTATGGAATTAAAAACATAAGCTTTGTATTCAAACTAGAACAAGAATTATCATACATATATATCATGCATCAGTAATAACATTTCCTGGGCATACAAAACTGGTTAAAAGCCCCCAATTAACAATGGGTTTACATATAAGAAAATAGCCTAGGGTAGGAAAAATTTAAAGATATGTTTTCACACCACTCCATTTTCTACTCTTATGTCAGGGTGTGAGTATGATTTGGCAACAGGCTCCAGAAAGAAGCAACCGACAAGAATGGATTCATGGGAGGATAACTGGCTGTTTCAGCAGAAAAAGGATACCTCACAAACTGCAATAAAGGGCCATGATACTTTGATGTCCATGAAGCTATATGGAACAATTGATGAGCAAAATAACGGTGCTGCAGATTATGAGGATCAAGAGTATAGTGCCTCAGAATGCAGCGGGGATTTCAAGTCCAGCGAGGTACAGAGGGTTGAGAGACCATGTGTGAGGACATCATCTTCATCTTCGGATGCTGAGGACTCAGAAGGGTCAGAATCCTCAGACTCACCGAGCAGAAAATCAGAAAGCATTGAATCTGATGACAAAATACCATTTATTGACGTTAATCCTTCGCCTTCAGAAAACTCTGGTAAGTTGACCATTGCATGGCAAAAATACATGTAGCAAAATGCAAGGCAATCTATTAAACCACAATGTGACATTTACACCTGAATCATGATTCATAACCACAAAATTTGGGTCAACTTGACTGAAACGACGGTTGAAAGCAAAAAAATAAGACTATCAGGTTCAAAATTGTGTGGATAGTCTCGTGGATGGAATCAGCAGCACAATAAAATTAAATATTATTTTGGGGGACAATATAAATACCAAAAAGATTATTTTGAAATATGGATGGTGTCAAAAGAATAAAAACAGGGAGGCCTTCATAAGATCTTGTTCAGTAGATTTCATTAACTTATTTCAGTTAGTTTTATAAACAAGTGAGCACTATACTTTTATTCTGGTCTGCTCAATGTTCCTCTTAGATATGAGAGCAGTTAAGTTTGACATAGGCTATGGTAAAAAACGAAAAAATAGTAAGATGACTTCAGTGACAACAGTGGTAGTGCAGCAATGAGGGAATATTCAAATACAGTACCTCATCAGATCCCAAACACTTGGAAGGAAAATTGAGGGAAAGACTGGACTCTCGATATACCAATGAGTTAGGGTCCTTAGAAAGCGTTAGTAATAGTTTTTACCTTATTGGTATAACTTAGGCCAACTTAAGAAAGAAATTGCAAGGCTAGAGATATTCCCTCAATGGAAAATTACTTCTCTGTAAGTTACCTCATTAATGTGACACATCGAGGGATGCTTAAAACCTTGCTAGATCACCAGAGGAAGGCAGGTATTACTGCCAAATGAGCAAATATGCAGAGTGCATTAAAGCAAAAAATACGTAAAAAAAACATGTGTAAAAAGAGTTACCTGTAATGGGAATCTTGAAAATAAGTGACCACTTCTTTCTATAGTACATGTGCCTATAAGTAACTCATCCTCCTTTTTGGGCAAAGTTTCATCCCATTGTCCTACATAACCAACCTTTGCACTTCCACCACAGTAATCAACCCAGAGTTGGTAGGTGAGGATAGAGCTCACCCAATACTATGCACAACAGCATGTGAAAGTCACACATCAGAGTAGGTGGGCCATTTCCTTTCCCTGTACCACCTGTGATTTCCCAGGATGACCTGGTAC
>LYUA01000145.1:1302819-1326841 GCA_002093875.1 Calopteryx splendens
TCTCTCTAGACAACTTTCTAGTAAAAAAGGACATATTATAAATAATAAATTACAATAATAAAAATTTTTTGAGTATTTTTTCGGAATGGAACGCATTATCCTATTTTACATTAATACCTATGGAAAAAATTGTTTCGCATTACGAGTAAGCTTCGGGAACGAATTATGCTCGTTAAGTGAGGTTCCACTGTATAGCAATGATGTAAGTATCATCACATGCTTTTACAAAAATAATGATGTTGTGATTAAACAGTCCAGCAAGGCAGTTTTTTGGGGAAATCCATGTTTCCAAATTTAATGAAGTGATTCATATGTATCTAACACTGTATACATTAAATTGAAGACTTTTTTTTCAATTTATAAGAGAATTTACAATTAAGAGGATAAATATAATTACATAATTCAGTTAAAAAACAAACTGCAGAGCCTGAATAAGTGAATCTTGTAAATAATCTTTATCCTTCCAATTTATTAATGAAGAAGATTACATAAACTTTTACATGATAAAAACTTGTAGAGTGCACAAGCCAAGAGCTATAACATGCTAACATCAATACAGTTGGCAGTTCACACCCATACAGGATACATCCTGCTGAGCAGTGGTGGGCAGTAAGAGCACTCATCCCTAGGCTACCTCAAGTCAGTCTGCTGTGTGCATGACTGCTGCCAGTGTATGAGACCAACAGTGGGGAGAGTGGTGTAGAGTCGAGATAAAATAAGAATAGTATCATTACAGCATGGTATGTTCAGGCTAGCTTAAAACCCATGCCATTGCTTCCACCTCTTGAAGGTCCCTGGCCCCCAGTGGGTCACTGGAAGTGATTTTAGGAAACCCCCCTAACACACAATTTCTCTCATCCTACCAAACACTTCAATATACATTTCACTACAGGTATCTGCTCCTAGTTCCTCCAAATTATATCTTCCCGTGCTTTTCACTCTGCCTCCCCACTCCCCACGAAGGGGGATTTCTCTACACATATGAACTCATTTAAAATAATATTTCATACCATATAACGACTAAGTATTCCGAATTTAAAGTTTCAATACTTTATAGGCAAACACAGGGTCTGGTATGAAATGATAATACTGACATTTGTTCCATCCGTCAAAATGCCTGAGATATTCATCAATCAGCCAGACTTAAGACAGCCAACTAAAAATTTTAGTTAGTCATGTGTGGTACGCTAGTTTGTCCTGAGCACACAACAGCCATTCTTTAAAGTCCCAAAACAATGAAACCTAAATGATCCCAAATGCCAGCCCATCAAAAAAGGGACATTAACTGAAACCAAACAATCCATTTACATCTTTGGCACCCATGGTCCATTCTGTGTAATGTACTTGGTGCATAAGCAGCATCCAATATACTAAACATGGCTTTTTAAGGGTTTGCAGGTGCAAACAGTGCAAAGGTGTACCTGCTTCTCAAATGCTTTGCCGGTGCAACACCTTAAGACCAAGAACTTGATTCAAGGGAACCTTAAAATTATATGGTATTGAAGATACTCCCATCTTTGGATAAAAAAATAATATTAGAGAAACTCCTGAAGTTTAAGTTACCTTTTGCATTAGTTCCAATATTCTCTCAAACCTATCTTTCTTTATTTCATCAGAATCAGACTCCTGCTCCTTGTTGAGGTCCTCACAAACCTTTTTCATCAACTCAAGCTGTTGTGAGTATTTCTGGAACTCCGAGTCTTGCAGTTTGGATTTATTTTCCTCCAACCATCCAGGATACTGTTTAATCAATAAAATCATGTCATTGGCATATATTAAATTATATCATATAACAAATTATACCATATAAAAAGTGTCGACATACACTTTTCAGACTCATTTATGTAAGATTTACCATTTAAGCATTGGAACAGGAATGTGGACACTTACAGAATAAGCATTAAATTAACCTCTGATTTTCTGTTTGTGGCAAACCATTTACCAACTACAGACTACTGCAGGGAGGTCATTTAACTGATAGTGTAACTTTAAAACCCATATCGAGGAATACAATGGGAAATCACCTCAATTGTTTTTTCCCAAGCAAAAATGGTGGAACAAAAAAAAGACTCCTGGAACTACAAGACCCAGTCCACAGGGGTAGGTGTCCATTCATAAACCATAAGACAAATCCATAAACCAACCATTCAGTACATAACAATAGTTTTTAATGTTTTTGTTTTCAATGCACTTCAGCAGGAAAATAGAATCTGAAACAAAGTCTTCTTTCAATCTGACAAGAGATATTTGGCAAATTTTGCTGAAATAAATTTTAAGCTCAAATTGCCAATTTAAATTGCTGTACTGAGCTGAAATTATTATCCATCTTCAAAAACAAACCATGATTTGGCATTTTTTCTCCATAACCCCCAAATAACTTAAAAATTTGTTTTACTTATTCTGGCAGCAAGTCTTTCAAAGATTCTTCACCCTCAACACCATCACAACCATCTTTGAAATGTTGATCAAATTCATACACTTGTGAGTGACTCACACAATCATTTTGCCATCTTTGGCCCTATACCTTCTGTAGCTTTTCATATGATTTTTGCAGGATTTACAACATGAACATTGGAACATGAATGTGAACACTTGCAGAAAAAACATTAAATTAACCTATGATGGGCCATTTTCTGTTAGTCCCAAACCATTTACCAGCTACAGATAATCTTCAATTAATCCTCACATTCTCAAAATCCTACAAGTGTCTTGTGACCAACAGCAATGAAAATTTACTATGTACAAGTCATTATTGACATTGAGAGATTTAAACTCCTTTGAAATAAATTGTGGTATAATAACATACCTTTTCCACCATATCCTGCAGTGCGGGTAGAAGGACATCTTTGGAAAGTAAAGACTGCATCATTGTCTGTAAGATTGGTAAGAAGTCTCCATCTGAAGGAAAAGAACTATCTTCACCTCCAAGACCCATGCTACCAAACATTTTCATAAGATCTTCATCAGTCATTGGACTCTGCAAAAAAAATTTACATTTGTAATTACAGAATCAAAACCTGTAGTTAAGCCTGTATGGTTTATTTTTTTTCTCAAAATGATGTTTTTGAATTGATATCATTTATGCATAGGAATACTAAGATCCCTATTTTGCTTCCCTGAGGAAGACCAGAAATTACTTATACAAGGCAGAAATTTGAGCCCCTAATACTAAAAGTAAAAATAAGTCTTTTAGAAAAATTGTAACTGTATACAATAGCCTTGTTTAGTGAACATGACTAGGCTCAACAAATATCATCACTACCAAGTGACAACATTTAACCAGATAACAATGATGTTCATCAAAACTGGTCATGTTCCACACACCAATTTTGTTATGCTATTCCAATACGACAGCCTCCTCCAGTTATACCCTCCATTACTACCCTTTGTTTGTTGATGGAAAGAGAGTCCTGACAGAATTTCTTATATATATATTTATATTAATTGCACATCCTTGCATATTATATCTCAACTTGGGATGTGGGACTACATTAAAAGTTTTTAAGTCCAAAGAGGTTACACCCACTTTGACACTTTAATGTGATCAACCCGAAGGTCGGTTTGATGACGGTGAAGCTCACCCAGTACTAAGCCCAACGACATGTGAAATTCACACATCATGCTAGGGGGGAGGCAATTCCTTTCCCCTTAGCGCCTGTGATTTCCCAGGATGACCTGTTAGCGCCTTGATAGATATAAAAGTTTTAAAGTCAAAGAATTTGGTGGATGAGAGGTTAAATTTGACTGCCACGATTCTTACACTCTTGGTACTATTGTGGCATAATACTGACATATAGTTAACTAGGACTTGAATTGTCTATGAACTAGAATTGGATGGCAATGGAGTATCGGGAACCTTTCAGCACCACATCATTAAACGTCACAGAAGCCTACGTCAGAACTCATTAGGAGAGTTTAAAAATATTAAAATGTTTACTTTATTGGCTGACACACAGCATAAATAATCTAACAAGGAATATAAAATCAGGCCCAATTGATAGCACGAGCAAGGGTTGTGGTTTTCTGTTCTTGGGCATCACTCCCAATGGACACAAACAAATTTCGTTCTGTCCCAAAAACAATGTATTAATACTTTATGTCGATCAGCAAGTGCATTTCTCTAATAAATGAATATAAGAATTAACAAATTACCAAAGAAAAATATATGAAATAACTTAGCTTAGCAAAAAGGTATTTGAAAGAAGACTAAAAAATTTAGGGTGGATTGCAATAGTGTATAAGAAATACACATAATTTTTGGGAATATAAAAACTAATATCAAAGGAGGAGTGCATATGATTGACTTCGCAACCTAAACAAGCCTTCCTACCATGTTTCCTGCTTTACAATCATGTTAAGATCCCATTTAGAGTAGATTCGAGCATATTTATTCATTCAAGAACTATGCCAGAATTAAAATTTACCTTCCCAGCAGCTTTAGAGTGACTTGTTCAGAAGACCTTTTTGGCAATGTTTTGCCTCTGATATAGAGGCTAAAATGTATTCCCAAAGAAGATATGAAAAACCATATAATTAAATTGATCCCTGCTGAAATATTCATCCACATTTTCAAAATGTAACAATTAAATAGGTTTCATTTAGATCCTTCAGTGGATTTAGCACTAAACAAACAGCATTCACAAATTATTGACATTTAAATCTGTTTAAATTAATATACTTAAGATCACAAATAATAATTTTTGAAGTCAAACAGAAGATGGGAATTTATATTCTATTATGTGAATGTTATCACCTTAAAACTAAGATGAACTCTTCTTGGAAGGATGGAATTAATAAAAAAAATTATATTGGGGTAACAAAATCAAAATATTAAACAGATGATCATGAAACTATAATGATTAGCAGTTTTAGTAAATAGGTACATAGCCAAATTCAATGACATATGTACCTTATATTCCAAAAATATAATAATTACATCATACTAACTTGCAAATTATGTGTACCCTCAGAAAGATTTTTTAACGTTTGTGCAATAGCAGATGAAAAGTCTTGTTCAGATGAATCTTCTGCAGCTGCTTTGGCAGCTGCCTGAGCTATTTTCTGCAATGTATCTCCCATTTCCTCTCCGCTATTACCTCCTGAATTTAAAAAGAAATAAACGACTTGTTTACTATAACACTAAATAAGTTATAGATACTATGGCTGCTGAATGCATTACTTATAAAACACTTTTCAAAACGTCTCACGAATTATATCACGTCTCAGCCCCAAGTGAAATCTTATCCACGACCTTTTGTTTTGCTCGCAAGCAATAGTTCATAGAACTACTGGGACTGTTCATTAAACAGCTTCATTTTAAAAATGATGCAGGAACCTGATCTGAATTTTGAAATAACTATTCAGGCTACTTCAATTTTTTCAGACCAATATCTTTGGACAGGTGGGTAATGGGTCCGTCAGTTAATCAAGATTTCTAATCCACTCTTATGCCAGGGTGAAACGGTCATATTATTTTAGAGGAAAGCTTTTCACCCGGCATAATAAGTTCTTTAACATCCAACGACAACAACTATTTATTTTAACGCAATATTCTGTAACTATATAACCAGATAAAGTACATTGTACTTCAAATATTTGTTTACGTAAAATACTGTAATTACCAGAAGTTAGAATAGACTGCAAGCTCTGTTCAAATTGAGATGCAGCTTGGGAAATGAATTCATCCGTCCACACATTTCCAAGAGCATCTACATCAAGGAGTGAATCGTCTTTTTTATCTTGAGCGGGTTTTGCGCTTTCTTCGGTCGTTTTCGCTGTAGTATCGAAGTCTTCCAAAGCACCTAGAAGGTTGGCAATTTTTTGCGATTAATGGCCTTTCAGCGTTTGGCAAACAGTGACCTCAAATACTAAAACTTACTATCCAGTAAATCATTTAATTCTTCATCTTGGGGATCAGTTTTAACCCCCGCTGTTTCTTTTCTTGCGCCTAAAATTTTATCTTCGCCTGATGCCATTGTTCAAGATGCACAAAAATGTGAAATTATGTTCAAGAAAGCTCTCAACAAGCAACTTCACAACGACATAACAGTTTCCAAGAGCAAAGTTCTTCCAAAAACGTTATGTTTTCTTAATCTATTAACTATTCCAATTTCAAAATTCAAATAAAAAATCACTGTTATTTGGCAAATAATAATTCAAACCAGTCCGATCATATTCGGAATACTTTCTGTAGCATTTAAACAATTGCCTAACGCAATTCGAATTATGGAAGTGATTCGATAGTGTACTGTAGTCCCTGTACTCTAAATATTATCTACTGCAAATCTTGATTTGGCAATGGATTTGTCAAAATTGAAAAACGATAAGAAATTGTATTTATGTCGATGGTATTTTCAAGGTGAGAGTATTACATTTTTATTACAATTTATCCCACCTGTACGTATCTCCCAAAAATTCACCCCACTATAATCATTTCTATACTTCCCTATTTCTCTCTTTAAGAATTTTAATTATTTTCCAATTTCAGCGGGATTTCTCTTATTGCCTTTCCTGTGGTGCGTCAACTCGATTTGGTTTTTCAGGGAGGCATTCTGGAAGCCTCCTTATGAGGAGCAGAAACAAATTAAGAAATGTATGTACTGTTTTATTTTTCTACCATGAAATTTTCATTCGGTTGCTGTAGCTTTTAATTTTCATTTTTCCAGATGTAACCCTGTCTTTTGTTGGAGCCTTAATATGGACTGTTGCACTCGTTGCCTGGATTGTCATTTTCCAAACGCACAGAGCTGAATGGGGTGCAGTCGCCGATAGAATGTCCTTCATAATTCCTACGGGGATGCCTTGATTTTATGAACATTCCATTGAATCTGCATGTGTGGTGCGTTGTTTTTAATTCACCTTCGAGCTTAAATGAATTTCTTAATTACGGACGTTATGGAAACGATCATTGAACGTACACATTACATTCGGGTTCAACGATAAACCTTTGAAGTTATCATCGACGTTACACTCCCAGAAAATGTTCTGTCAGCGTAATTCATTATTCGAAGTAGCCACTAATAATGTGATATATACTTTTTGTTCTTTAACAAACTAAAACATAGCAATGGTCGCAATTATTGTCATCAAATAATGCTCTTTTTCCACGTCTTCAACATGTTCGGTATTGTTATCTCTTCACGTCACATTTAAATTAATAATCATGGGGCATAAACAAAACAAATACTTAATAGCATCATTTTTAGTACATTGGCAAGGGAAAACTGTCGATTAAGTGTATGGTGTCTTTTATGTTTCGTAAAACTTATCTGTAACTCATTTGTGTTGTAATTAGGTTTTTAAATTATCAATTACCACTTGATTATTATGTAGTAATAATAGTGTATTAATATGGAGTGGTAAACTTATGCTATTCACTCAGCAAATATTTTTAAATGTATACCATTGGGAAACATTCAAATCTAAAGGAAGCATCAGATTGTTGGCAAATACCTAGTACTAATGTTCGAATTTTTTCACTTTTAGATACTGGCATTTTGAAACTAATTTTTGGAATGAGTAATGTGAATACTCAATTTGATGTAATGCCTAAATGATTATCAGTTACCATCACCGAAATACATTTTGTTGAATTTTAACCTACTAGTGCCTGTGGTGGTTGTTTATGACATTGTAACTGGACTTAGTCCACACTTTTGAATTCAAATTTTATAATAAATTAATTGTAAATATAACCTTTGCTGGCTTTATTATTTTTTCATCATTTATGATGGTTGAGTCAAGGCAATATCTGAATTTATAAGTCTGGCTGCAATTGTCAAGATGGTCTTTAATTTGAAGAAATCCCTCAAATATGTTGGCATGAAAGAAAATGACAATTGGGTTGTGCTAAGGTGATGATGTTGGTACCTGGACACAAGATCCCCAAGCTCAAGGAAAATCGGAATCAGAAGTGTTTATTAATTTTAAAAATTTCAATGACACATTAAGTAAAGTTCCACCTTTGGTAGGTTTCTCTCATATTTTAAAAGTATTTATAACACGTTCAAATTGGTACACGAATATCTATTACAAGGCATAGGGGGAAAATGTGTATCGGGCATTGGTGTAGTAATTCTAAATATATTTTATCTGGCAGGGGACACGTCATGTTTAAACACCGATACTCAAAATATGAATCATAGGACTAAGTTACCCATCGTGGGTCACACTGTCCAGTGGTTGGCTTGATGTTGCTACGAACTTGGTGTGCTTTTCAACCAAAGATGGAGTCTTCTTTGTGAAGTGTGCTGCTTTGTTTCAGGGTAATAACCATAAACCCATGATTCGTCGGCAGCTATGACTCTGGACAGGAAGTTTGGATCATCTTGAACCGTTTCAAGCATCTCGGTGCACATCTCAACTTGATGGTCTCGGGACAAACTTTGCTGCAACTCATTCCCAGTTCAGTACATCCACTAGCATGTGTCGACATGTCTCATATGATGGTCCAACCATATTACCAACATGGATAGTTTGTCTTCGGTCCTCAAAGGTCACTTGTGTGAGCATTTCTGAAGTTGTGCATGATGACAGTCTACCTAAATGTTTGTCATCCTCCACAGACGTCTTGAAACCCTTAAACCTCCCGAACGTTTTTTCCCTGGCTTACAGCTTGCTCACCAAAAGCCTCCCTTAAGATTCAGCTGCAGTTTTCTTGAGGTTGAAACTAAACTTAATGCAAATCCTTTGCTTCTTCACATCAGCCATGTCGCTGTTTGCAGACAGAAAAGAGAACAATAAATACTAAGAAACGTGCACTCACAAAGATGGCATCTTGGTAGAACAGCAACTGAAATACACACCAAGTCACATCTCGGAGCTGAAGTTCGTACTGCTACTGGTTTGGGTGGAATATTCAAATTCTGTGAAATTTTGGGTAGCACCTCATTTTGTCAATATATACTGAAACCAGTCAGCGGCAAAAATATACGTTGAAAAAGGTGACTTTGAAGACCAAAGAAGTCGAGGATAGTGTGCATGCCTGTCGCATTGTGCCACCAGGGTTCCCTCATTGTGGTTTGACCTATGAGTGTAAGAAGTGCTTTCGATGCTCCAACACTTGATCACCAGAAGGGCTCCCGTCATGTTTCATCTGATGATGGACAAGAGGATGGTAATATTACTGGGTCCCTTAATAGCGCTGCAGCGACTTAAGCTATGTCCAAAGAAATAGCCCGGAATGAATTCCCCAAAGTGGAAATCACTCATGCAGATGGTTTTACTGTTGTTTCGTCCCGTCATCGTAAACAAAAAATGCCTATGTTAGGCAGCCTAAATATCTCAGAAAAGTTCAAGGGTGTCCCGATGAAAGAATGGCTGTACGTCAGCCGTGTTTCTGCATCCATGGAGGCTGATGATGTAATTAATCACATTAAACTGGTCTCCAAAACAGAAAATATTGTGTTTATAAAGGTGACTCAGAAAAAGGATACCTGGGCTTACAAAGTTGGTGTGGAATTCACTGTAAGTAAGCTTCTTAGAAATCATGAAATCTGGCCTGAGAATGTTCGAGTTCGCTGGTTTATTTTCATTTAGGAAAGTGCTCCAGCTGAGCATAAGGCCTCTGGGGCCCCTCATAATGTGAGGGAGTGCTCGAACCTTGATGTTTCTGCCACAACCTCTGTTGATAGTGCAAGCTCCAGGAATTCAACCCCTCCCCATACCCTTCCCTAATGCCACCCTCAGTGAATTGAAACTCCCAAGTGTTCTAACCCTAAGGCCCCTGTGTTAGTGCTACCTAGTAAGAAAGTGTGCAAATGATATCAATTCCATCTCGATGGTCACCAGAAGTCAGACTGGATCCCTATAACTTAAAGAAATATGACTAGGGCCAGCTATCACCAATGTGATAACTACTTACATTGCAGATAGATCTTCCTCCTTCGTCAACTTTCTTGTGCTTAATGTTCAGTGTCTAAGAAATAAGACTTGTGACTGAAGTTTATTTGAATTCTGTAAACTATGATATTTTGTGCCTCTCAGAACACTGGTTACATGAGCAAGAAGGTGACATATCAATTAGTGGGTTACAATTTTACCTCAATTTATTGCCGAAAATCGTTCAAAAATGGAGGTGTATGCAGTGCTCAATAGTGTACGCTGTGCTCAAAGGTTAATCAAGTTTAATATTATTATGGTGATTCCAAGGTGACCATCTTTCTAAAACATTATCTTGAATTTAAACCTCCGGATGTAAACTGTTTTTGCATGGATATTGTTTGAAATAGCAGCCATCCACCTCAAGGGTAGGAGAGCAATTGCTGCCTCTTTCTATCGTTCACCCAATGGTGACTTTGATGTTTTGCGCACAGCAGGAAAGGGCTCTTTATCTATTTTCAGAACATTCACACTAATATCATGATTGGTATTGATCTAAATTTTGATATGTACTGCCCATCAAGGAACAACACTCAGCTTTGTTTTCTCCTTAGGTCCTTTGATCTATATTGTGCTAATTCTGAACTACCAGGAAGACTGCATTCCTTGATAATGTAATTACCAACATTGAAAAGTCTGTCCTTAGTGTCTCAGACCCAATGCTTTCTGATCACTTGGCCATCTCCTGTTGGCACTCTTAAGTCAGGTATTGATAAAAATGATGCATGTTAACTGAAGGCAACTTACTCATTTATGATCAAAAAGCTGACACCACCACATACGGAGTCCAATTTTTTTGGAATCTTCAATTATTTTTCAAAATGAGAGGCTGAAAGCTATAAAACTGCTTTGCTTCAAAGCTTGGGTTAAGATACATCAGAGTTTGATCGATTATACATGCCTTTAAGGTTTAGCTGGAGTCCGCACAATAAAGTATTATTGTAAAATACAAAAACATTTCTTTAATTCACCTTGGGTTTTTTACTAAGAAATATTAACATTAGAAATTCCTTAAATGATATAAATAAAACAATGTAGTTTTTTGTAACAGTTATTTCCTGTCAGAGTATTAGAAGGTTTTGAATTTATTAGGTAATTGGAATAACTGTATATTTAATTTAAAATATTAACTTGCTAATTTTAAATATTTATAAAAATATTCTTTTTTCAATAACACTTGAGAAGAGTATTTCAGTCAATATCAATATGCCCTTGTGAATTATGCATCAAGTTGTGATCAGTTACCCATATGGATGGCCCTATCAGTTCCTAGTTAGGTAACAGAAATGAGTTTGGAAATCCTTCATCACATTTTCTGCAAGAAAAATCACATAAAAAAGGCTCATTAAATTAACTGCTAGCTTTAACATAGATTAACTTATTGACAGAGATTAACAGAATTTACTGATGAATTATATTAGATAATTAAAGCCAGAAATTGAAGCATGTTATTTTGTTGATATTTGAACAATGAAAACAGGAACTCTTGAAGATAGACTAACATAATCCTTGAAATGACAAAGGGGCATCTCTCTTTGTCAAGGTGTGATAAAATTAAAAATCATGTCATTTTTGTAAAAAAAATGAAACAGGAAGAATGACAATATGGTCAAAGAGTAATTCAACAACAACAATTAATTGCTCTGATTAAAAGTTAAATAATATGATGTACATTGTACACAATAAAAAAGTGAATGAACAGCATATCCACTCAGATTAACGCCTACTACCTTTAAAATAATATAGTACAAAATATTTACACACTTCTCAACATGGAATGTTGATAATTCAATATGCATCCATCTCTTGTCACTTTTGCTGAGATTTATAACTTCCTATTCATCACAGTTGGTCAATGTTTCACTTTCCACAAACTTTTTAAAAGGATCATCATGTGACAGAAGAAATAAAGTTGAATGATATTTAAAAAAAAAGGCCGAGTTCGTACAACTTATTTGTCTACAGCAGTTAAGGACCACACTTAAGGCTTTATTCTGTGTATTCTGTTCTCTTCTCTCCTATGCCGGAATTCTGACACAGCTAACCGAATGAGGAGCTAGTAGAAGAAAACAAATTAAAAACTGTAATTAGTGTGCAAAAAACATAATTGGGAAATTCAGTAAAAGCAAAATGCTTATTTCTGCAGGTATCCTGAATCTAGAACCATCTCAAACTTAATGATAAAAATACATTCGTATTTACAAACCAATAAAGCCAAAAGATCTGCAGTCATAAGCATGTAAAAAACGCTATTCCATCCATATGATGATACGACACCAGCTAGTAGAGGACCCACTGCAGCACCTGCAAAGGATGATACATTATTTTTTTAACAAATAATGAGAAGCTAAAAATAATGTTATAAAAATATTTAAAATGTAAAAAAGTGCATTATATGCCTATATAATTTCGAAACATTATTAGGCACCAAATATTACAAATAAGTTTTTGCGAAAACAATGACAAGAAAAGAGGGAAATGCTTGAAGTGCTTTGAATAGTTACTAATTATGTCAAGTTTCTGATAAAATTCCATCTGTATAAATCAATGAGAAAACTAAACCCTGTGAAAGGTAACATTGGACAACATATGAGGAGTGCTATGTAGTTTTACGACCAGGGAGAGATGTAGGGAACACCTGCTTGCACTTTAGCAAGTACATACATGAGAAATTCATGATGTACAACAGAAATTTTATTATGCATTTGTTGACTTGGCTAAGCCATATGATGGGGTAAATAGAGGAAAGTAGAGAAAGGCTTTCAGAGAATATGAAGTGAATGAGCAATTATCTACGCTATAAAAGCTAAATGAGTATTGTTTCATAGTAATTTTCTGACAGCACATATCACTTTGTGGCCTATGACATGAAAGTATCATTCTTCCAACAATGTTACACCTAGTTCCACCCAAAGTCGAAACCTAATTTGTGTTTGGCAAGAGTTTGAAGTGAGCATGTCAGTAATTGTTATGGACAAAGGAAAAAACAAGTTCTGTCCAGTGATTAAACATTTCAATTTGAAACAATGGACAGCTGCAAAAATTGAAGTACATGCGGACTTTACACCAGCATTAAAAACCATTTGGATAAATGAATTTAAATGTGGGCAAAAATCAACTAAAGGTGAAGCACACTCTGGATGTACAGTTGAGGCCACCACGCCTGAGATAGAAGAAATCCATGGTATGGTTATGGAAGACTTAAGGTTTGTAAGAGAGCAAACATTGGAAATCTTACTAGATAGGTTGAACAATATCATGTATGAAATACTGCAAATGAGAGCTCTTCACATGATGGATGTGGACTTTACTAAGTGTTATGTGAGCTCTACCCTCACCTATACAACCATTGGGTTGATTACTGTGGTTTTAATGCATACCATGTATTGAATAATTTAAATATATTCATGCTCCTTGAGCCTTATATTCAGGATATTGTGGTTTTCCATTTGGATATAGGGTTAAATATGGGAATAGAAAATTTGCAATTGTAGGCCTGCTCAGAACATAATTACAAATTTTGTTTGGTACTACTTTTAAAAAAAACTGCTTAAGTCATGGAGTTTTCTCTAGGTCTGAGCATCCTATTTTTGTAATGAAGTTAGGTCAGCATTTTACTGACGCATTCAATTCCATTACAGTGGAGAAAATGAGGCAACAGAATGAGACAGAAAATTTAAATCCTTCGGTATCTTTCTTCCAACTCATACCTTACAATCAATACTTGAAATTTTCATTTCTTCAAGATGCAATAGGGTATGATAAGATGCACTGACCACTGAGGTCATGTTACTGATCTATTTATATGGCATGTATCATATAAATTGATGTTTACTAAAATTGGATGACAGATTATGATGCTTGACTGTTTTAATTCTGATGTCTGTAACATAAGTATATGGAGATATCTGGCCTCATGGTTTGAGCAAAAGAGAGATTAGAAACTCATCTGGTAATGAACAGAAAAAAACACTTAATGAAATATATTTATAGTTAATTATAAGAGGGGATCATTATGCATGAAAGAAATGCTTTTGACAGAGCACAGCGCCCATGACCCAATTGTTTGCACTTCATATGATTTCCAATTAGAGAACCCATTCCTAGAATATGATACCATTATTTTCCAATTAAACTTCATACAAATGCAATGTACGGCTTATTTTAGGTGGTGCATAAATCCGGAGTCAGTTTCTATAGAGGCAGATCCAGAGGAACATATATTCTTTCGGGCAGTACAGTATTTTAAAAAACTAAAAAGCATTTCAAAATATGTCCCTTACCTATTGATCCAGTGCCATCAATGATAGCTGTTACGGTGGCCAATGCTCTAGCATTTCCGTCCAATGAATGATGAGTTCCTAATTCTGCAGAGACTGCTGTTGTTATTAGAGCATATGGTCCATTTACAAGAGCACCAACAATAACAAGTAATATAATATTCATGGCCAAGCTTGATGAACCATAGGCTTGATACACAAAAAGCTGGAAAACAAATAGAAAGTGCATTCAATTTAACAATATACTGTGCTTTGTTATTGTTTTAAAATTAATATTAAATAAATGAGATACCATACTTCATAGTCTTGCTCAACTTTCTCTAAATTATTAGTACCTTAAGTAATAAAACTCAAGTACTTAAACCTTAAGAACTAACACTCAATACGACAAAGATAAAAATCTTATTCAAATTATTATGCATAATTTCCAGTAGTTCATCATGTTATAAATGTTAACATCATGTTAACATCACTAAATAGAGTAGCAACAGGCATTCAAAATTGTTGAAATAGTTTCCTAGTAAACATTGTAAAACTGAACAAATCTTGGGATAAAACTACAATAATTATATGCATAAACATAGGGTAGACTAATGTGGAATGCCACCAAAAGATTAAATGACAGTAAAATCCAAACAATATTATCACAGGAATAAAGCACTAATACTCAAATTGATACAGTGAAAATATTTTCACTTCTACTTACTTACCTGCATTTTTATCATCTAATGCATTTGCCTCACTTTTGTTCTACACATCAATATTATAAAAATCTTCAAATATTCAGGGGAAAAAAATTATCAAAGGTATCGAGTTAAAACTTAAGGAGATATATTTTGTTCATAAGATCCATCCCCACACAAAGTCAATCAATGAAAGAGATCTGGGTTCAATGTTAAACATTATATTTAGAGGGATAGTGGAAAGAATTGGAGAAGTAGTGCCCATTAACTAGCCAGCTATAAACACTATAAATTATGAAAATATTTAGTACATATTTTCCAAACTCAAAATTTTAAAAATTTTCATTTGGCTGATCCAGTTTATGGATCCATTTTCTTGGTGGATGCACTTAAGCCTAAGTTCAACCTTCAATTAATGGTCAATGTTAGGAAAGACATTTTACAGAGGCTTCAGGCTTACCTTTAATCATTCAAGGCAGTAGGGAAATTCATTAATCTAATGAAAGGCACATATTCCTGTTAATACTATTTTCTATTTTACTAGGTACTTGATAAAAATTATATCAACACTACTCAACATGTGAAACAAGCAAAGGGAATAGGAGGTCTAAGGAATAAATTACGAAACAATATCTCATTTTAATAAATACTTTCCTCAAAAAACTAACTCACTAGATGATTAATGCAAGGCATGAAGATCACTTGGATTCTCTTAAGTGAAAACCTATTTCATTACTACAATATTAGGAAGAGATAAGAAACACTGTTACGTGTTACTATTGAAAAACTGTTGACATTGACAATATATGTACCATTATCAATTATAGCAACCACTAGACTCACCATGGGAATGGCAGTTGTAAGCATTACTGCACATGTGATTGCACTCATCCCGGAATAGTCACTCACAATACCCGCAGCAATACCTCCGACAATGCCGCCAACATCAAAAAGTGTGGATAAGTCAGCACTCAGTGTAGCACCCATTGTAGCTGAAAGATGAAAAGTGAGTTGTTAGTACCATATCCATTTTGAAGAAAAAAACTTTGTGAATATATGAACAAATTAAGTCCATAAAAAGTAAGAATGAAAGAATATTTTCCAGGGCTAAAGAAAACAGTTTTATATGCAATAATACTGTGCAAGAATAAATTGCAGAGAGGCTTACTGCTCTATGTTATTTTCCTAGTCTGACTCCAAATTTTATAATATTTTCTGGAAATATCTTTCACCCACCATATTATTGAAAACATAGTCAAGATATGAATGAATTCAAGAAAATTTTATGAAACTTCAACCAATTCCAATATAAAATGTTAATAAATAATGTGCTAATTACTTAGGAAAGATGATAAGCAGGGCTAGCCACAAAGGGGATGGATGAAAAGCACCTGTGCACTGAGCTATCCATAGGGCTTCAGAAATATGACCTCACCTTGAGGCCCATATAGCGAACTGTTCCTCCCCAATGAAGGTTTATTAAACCAAAATATTTTATTGCTCTAAACACATTATGAAATACAATAATTATAAACTGTATTTAAGGTTTGTTATTTAATATGTAACTATTGCAATAGGCAGAAAATAAACTATTTGTTTTCTCAAGTCAATTTAAAAGTGGGCTCAATGAAGGCGAGCTTATTCTCTGTATTTGCCACTTACCAACATGATATGACATTCGAATCGGTAAAGCTTAACTTGAAGTTTGACTTTTTTGGTGAAACTCGGCTTATTCAACTAAGCTCATTAAAAACCAATCAAATGAGATTATGCTTCAAAATATAACTTGAGGTAGTCTTAAACAAGTATATGCTTAAGATTCAACTATGAGTACCAACCTTATACATCTAACAGAGAACTTGGAGGTGGTTATAGATAAAACAAATGAATAAATAAAATAGGTAGCATTTTTGCTTAATATGGCTAAAAAAAAGTTAGATATTTTTTCTGCTCACATCTGCATTTTGGAAAAGATGTAGAAAAATAAAAAAAACCTGAAAAATTTCTGTAATACAGTCGGCAAACCAATACAATAATCTTCAGAGAAATGTAAAGTGAAAATTACTTATTTTTCAACTGATCAAAATTTTGAAAAGATTTAGTTTTTTCCTTAATGGAACAAACAGAAAAATATGGCAAGAATAGCCTCATCTTGTCCACATGACAAATAAAAATCATTCAGAAAAAAAAACCTGGACATACAAATATGAATTTTCTCATTAAATAGAAAAAAATGTGCTTTTAATATCCACTTTCAATGTAACTTCAAAACTTTAAAGGCAAGAGGAAATCACAATCCTAATCCTAAAACTAAGGTGAATCAATGAGCATAAAACACATTGACCCTGATATTATGGGAGAAGCTCAAGAAGGAATTATTCCGTCCATTCACATACAATGACTGCAAATGGAATTATTTAACAACTTCGATCTAAAAATAGCCGAGCCCCATTCAAAATATTTACCTACTCTAAACAGGAGAGCAAAAAATACATTTGAATTTTAGTTTATCAGTTTATTATTGTATAGAATATATACAGTAGGTCCCCAACCTACACCGTTTATTCATTCCAAAAATTTCTGCATAAGTCGAAAATTCCTCGAGTATCAAAACAACAACAAGAGTACTTCTGTTTTCTACATGTTCATATATACTATATATACTACATGAAGAATGCCATCTATTGACCAGATATTCAACAAACTGAATATAATTGACTCGGCCGGCATTTTTGTTTTCATACATATTTCAATAGGCGATGTCATATTTTTGTCCAACCGTTATCTGCAGAATTGTGTAAGTCGGGGACTAACTGTATATTTATTTATTGCTAAGCAAAAACTACTTAATGAAGTTGATAACTAAAATTCACAATAATAGCTGTAAAAACAGGCATTCCAATAAACAAAACAGCATCTAAATACTATGTAAGAAAAACTTCAGGATAGAATGACTCATAGCAAGTGAAACTCCCATCTCCTACGACTAACCAGCACTCATAAATTCTACTAGCATTAATATTTCAAGAAGGCAGTTTGAAATCCTTATTCTGATATCACCCATAAACTAATAATTTATCAGGAGTACTTACTGGATGATGATATGTAAAGTGGAAGCCAATACAGGAATGTATAGCTGACAAGTTTGGAGAAAAATAGACTGAGAGAAAATTCAACCACACCCTGAAAAAATTAGCAGGTGTTATTACTTCAAATTCTGTTCACACTAAATGACTGATTAATTATGAATCATTTACACTTGCAAAAATTTAAAATTGACACATTCAAAAATGAATTTCAGAAAATCAAAAAGTTTGGTACAACTCTCATACGTACAGGAATTTTAAGAGCACCCACAAAGCCTATGGCTCTAGATGGAGGGTCGCTATTTAGAGCAAGTATAGGAGCACCATCATGATGCACGTTTATTTCATCCTGAAAAATAATTAAATATCCTACATCACTTAATCATCACCAAGAATTAAAATTCACATGATATTATATGCCCTTGTTTTATTTTAATGCAGCAAAAACACTAAACAATATTCTACCTGGCAAATTAATGTCCTTAATTGTTTCCACATATCCTGATAAAAGCATTACAGCTATGTTTACAAAGATTCTGTTTGGTGCCAAAAATCAAATACACTAATTTATAAAACTATTACACTGACTATTCCAATTTAAGCACAATGTTCAATAAATACCCACTCTATATTTACACGAGATCTGTCTAAAAAGAATCCAAGCTTCAGCAGGGGGAAAATTGTTGTGTGCCCAATGGGGTTGGGACCCTAATCCCCTTCAAAAGAGGCCTCTTGTGCCTCCACACCCTAATCCCAACAATCCCTTCCACTGCTGGAAATACTTCTGGGAGGAGTCTTTTGGAATGACCTTCAGCTCTGCCGTTGTGTTCTGCATGATACCCTCTCCAATCTAAAATGAGGGGCATACCAATACACCCATAACTCATCTCCAGTTATCATGATGTTGAGAAACTGTGGATCAGCGTTGGCAGTGTCCAACATGTCCTGTGCTACAACAAGATGAGTTGCTTCTATTCCTGCACCAACAGGTCGGGCAAAAATTTCAAGGCCAATCTGTGCATGCTCAATTTCTCCTGTAAATTTGCATGTTTAAAATAGATTATCCCAATCTTGTCAGCAATTCCCCTTAATGTCAGACGATGATCTTCAATAGTCAAATTTTGCACCTTCTCAATGGCACTGAGTTGTTTTCGGCCTCCCAGAATGCTTATCACTCTCCAAAGATATTTGGCCATTCCTGAATTAGTTGAACCTCTCATGTATTTCGATTTTTCCCCCATGGCATCACCTCCAAACACCTATCAAATCATAAGATTTTGTTTCAACAATCACCAAGCTTCTGACAAAACTTGATGCAGCATCTCTGCTCTACACGTTCTTCCATCTTGAGCAAACTGGAAATCCGACAAACACAAACTACAGCACCTCATATAATGTGTACTAAATTGCGACTGACGCACATGCCGATTGTGCAAAAATTCAGCCACCCTAGGTCAAATTCATTTTAGACAGGCCTCATATTTTACACCAGTTACTTCCAAGTCAAATAGCTTCATCAGAATCTTTGCAGGCTTTAGTCCAGAATGATTATAATCTAACAAAGATATGCATACTCACTGATGTCCTTATAATATCAACACACAAAATGAATGCCAAAAATAAATTAAATAAAAGAAGTAAATACTGTCGGAGTAATTGTGCCTCTAATATCAAAGTGCACCATTTTCATGTCACATAGATACATACATGTCAATATTAATGTCACTTGTCTTTACAGTCAATTCATGTAATAAAAAAATAACAAATGAGACATTGACATTTACTGACCACTGGCCACCACACAGAAACATATGGAAGAAAGACAAAGTTACAGGACAAAAAAACCAACAAAAGAAATACAATGTAAAAGCATGGGACCCAAGCAAAAGCACTTCCAGTTACGCTCAAGCGAGATAACCTTGCTTTTACTTATATAACTTACTTCTTCCTCATTTTCATACATAACTTCTCTTAGAGGAATACTAGTTTCTTTCCTTAAAGAAGCCTTAAAAACAATATATAAATAAAAAATTAGTTAAAATACAATATTGTGCATAAGGAAAAGGTAAGGTTTCCCAATTAATTCAGTAAATAATGTTGCAAAACACTTGAAACATAAACCTGCAAAAAAGTTAATCAGTAACCCGATTTGGGTGATGAAAAAATGTAAAAAAAGGTTAGGCAGTAAAAAATTGAAAATGATTCATTATTTTCCAAATGAAAAACTGTTGGCCATAAAACAACACTGCCAGTAGTATACCAGTTTCTCACTGGATTCACTGTTCTGTGGCGGCCAAAGAAATGCTACAATAAAATAAGATTATTTTACTCTTCTTTCTCTCTCTCACCTCTTTGTCAAGAAGCTCTGAATCTGTTTCAGAGCTAATCTCATCATTACTTATTTCCGAAACTCTTGTTTGCAGGCTCTGATAACCACCTCTTCTTGTGACAATCTATAAAGAAAATGTTAAATGGATGAAAATGGACATTCTGTCTTGTTAATGATAATCAGTTGATTTGACTGACAAAATTAATAAAATCAATCATTATATGGCACCATGATTATCTGCATAATTCCTACCCCAAAAGTGCAAACAACCTTACCACCCCAGAAAGATATAGATACTAGAAGAAGTTCCACTAAACCAAAAACGTGCAGTCAAACAGTGAATGTTGAGTGCTTACACCAAACCAAAAGTAATTATTGAACAAACTGCTAATTCAACTTTAAATTACAATTACTATCAAGTTCTATTCTTACTTACCCGAGTCTGAGATGGAACATTGGGAGATTCACAGCCAACATGAATTGGATTGGTAACCAGGAACAGAAATATTAGCAGACCTAAACCACCCATTATTAGTGCTGGAACATAGAATGACAAGCCCCAATCACTCTCCACATATGCACCAGCTATTAGTGAGCCAAGGATATTTCCCATGGATGTATGTGAATTCCAAACGCCCATTATTAGACCTGCAAAGATTTTATAACATCTTTCAAAAAGTTTAATGATACAATTGTAACATTCAAAATTAACCAAAATTAATTTGATGACGAATATAAAAGATGAAATCATGTACATCACTTTATAATTCCATCATCATTTTAAGTTGTAAACATATTACCTACATACTACAAAATATTATGCATGTTTAGGGAAATTTACTGATGGGAACACAATTTTCTTTTATTGAGAGCCAGCTAATTTTGAACTCAGGTTTTCCCTCCATTTTACCTAATCTACTTACTCCTACCTAGTTATCTAATGACAGGTATGGATTTGTCCCTAAAGTTGTTATAGCACCATATTCCAGACACCCTTGAGTTGCATCTTGTGAAAGAGCATGATTGTGTGAGTGCAGGGTCATCTTTATTTCAGGAGGTAAAGAAGACAAAGGATGGTCCCAGCTAGGAATTGGACCGTCCTTTCTGCAGAAGTGACACCCACACCATCTTGTATCTAAAGCCAGACAAAGCTTGAAAAGATGAGAAACCAGAAACAAGATTTAGATGCACACTAGTCAGCCCAGGCATCGATATTTCTATGGCAACATGGAAAAGCATGGACTATAAAAGGATCTAAAATTTGCATTCATGTTAAATCTAGAGGTGAGATTGATATCTCATTCAGGGCAGATGTCAGATCTAATTTTCGACCAATAATGCAATAGCTTCCACAAAACAAAGCATAGCCACTTTTTCTCACTGAATCTTTACTACTCCTATTCCTTGTTTGAAAAGGGGTTTGGCAATGTTGGAATTAACTTGAAGCAGTTGGCTTTTAATTACTAGTTTCTCTACATCTGATTCTGACGCTTCAGTAGACATTCCTTTTCCTATGATCACCAAAATGTTTGCTCAACATCAATCAAATGAAATGTAGATATATATAGACAACAGAAAGTGAGCCATTATTTCCATTATGTAGTTCATCAAATTTTTAACGTAGATTTTCAGTATTGTTGAAAAAATATGCTGCTATATTTCCCATTGCTATTTTTACATTGATACATGCTTTTCAACGATCTCACTTTGTTTTTGAAACCCTTCCAAGCCTTGAGAAATCAGCGATGAGAGGATAAAAACATTATATAGTTACAATAAAAATGGTAATTTGTCATGAACTCTTTACACAAGCTTTTTTCCCATAATTTGTTGTTCTACGGATGACCATGGGTGTTGAGAATCTCTTTCCACTTCACCAATTCCTTTTATTCAATTTTCTGTAGAGGTCCAGAAAATTTCCCTTTACCAATAATAATGTAATAAATTATCCAATAGACCATAACTGATGCACCCTCACAGTTAATGTTAGCCTATTTACTTTTAGCTTATCTGGAATTGAGTATTTCCCTGTATTTTCTCTTTCAAGAAGACAGCACATTTTTCTATCAAGTTTTTGTATAAGATATTTAGGCTCGGATATTTCTTCTACTCCAGGCGAATTAAGACTATTCGCCCATTGGCTAATACACCATCTTCAGATCCATGAATTTGAATTTTTTTATAAAGACAACTTCCAGTTACTGTAATCACACACGCACCTAAATTTATTCCACTGACCAGACGTGAAATTCCGACCACTTGGTTCGTAACCACATGGCTCGCAAAGCATGAGGTGGAATTTCGCCATCAGGCATTAGAAAACTCCACTTGGTGGTGTGACTCCAACCCCATTCATAATAGCCCCCAAGAATTATGACTAAGCTGATTATGACTTGCAAAATTTCTATTTCAAACTGCCCCTTTTGCCTCTACGGCTAAACAGCAAGCACTCTAAGATTTGTTAGACTAACATTGCTCTCAAAAGCCTGCTCCATTTGCAAAAAAATGTGACGTTGGAAATTTAGCATAATAAAGTTTTATTGTTTAAAATTAATAAACTGTAATAAATTAACATACCTCTCTTTCCCTTTCCAAACCAATTTCCCATGCATGTTACAACTCCTGGCCAACCAGTGGTTTGTGCAATGCCTCCTACTGCCTGAAAATACACAATAATAATACAACTTAAGATTCTTTCAAAATAGATTCTTTAGTACATTAGTTATGCCAACTGCTCTAAAAAATTCATAAATGACGAACATTCACACATTCACATTCCATCCAAGCAATGCGCTTGTAATAGGGAAGTTGCCAATGAAATGGTAGCAATAAAGTTTTGAGGAAACATATTTTACATGAATTTCTTTTGACAGTCCATGAAAAGGGAACCTGGCAGGAGGTGAGAGGGATACAGATGTAGTAGAGGATAATCTTTGAGCAATTACTTTCTTAAGAAGTCTACTTATATATCCTGAAATTTTGGTGGGTTTCTTCGCATATTTCCCCTTCCCTTTTCTATTATGAGCACAGTAAAACCTCTGAAAAACAAACCCCTTTAGTATAAATATCTCTGATTCACAAACAAAATTGTGGTGGTCTCACCAAACTTGTGTCAAGAAGCATGTGTTTCTACCTCTTTACGACGAACTCCCGTAATACAAAAACCTCCAAAGCAACGAAGTGGAGAAGCTGCCCTGTCCTCTAATGCTGAGATCTTTACTATATGAAATTTTAGCTAAAACTCATGGGTTGGAACTAGGGAATGTGCTGATACTAGAGTATCAGCACATTTTACCGGCTAACATTTTATTCCCCAAATTCTTGTGGGGAAAAACGGGGTTGTAATCTCAAATGGGCAGCTAATGTGCGAATCTCTCACACCTCATGCACATATTTCTCCAATTGCCAAGTGATAAACAAATATACAGGAGTGCACCAACTATCCAATGGGTGGAATATCGATTGGCCCCAGAAAGAGGTCCCTCCTATGCACTCCCATTCCTTCTCTTTCTTCTCTCTCATTCCAATATCAAATGATATTATTTAGCCCTTTTACTGCCAACACCTTGCAGGTAGACTGCTCGAAAACTGTGAATCCCGTGCCATTAATTTAGGAAAAAATATTGTTTTCACATTAATTTAAGTACTTAATCTTAATTAAGTTCATCATCATCAGTGGTCTTCTGCTTTCGCAGGTCCTAGGTGTTGTACTTTTTCCAACCATCTCGATCTTCAGCCCTTCTCTTCATATCCTTGTATCCTTCT